>UXGD01002108.1:0-28452 GCA_900474315.1 Torymus auratus
CTCTCTCTCTCTCTCTCTCTCTCTCTCTCTCTCTCTCTCTCTCTCTCTCTCTCTCTCTCTCTCTCTCTCTCTCAGCTCTCTCTCTCTCTCGGACTCTCGCGCATTATAATAGGCTTTACATCCAGCATCTGTCTTTCTCCGCCGGCACAGCAGCGTCGACAGCGCCGACAAGGACAGAACTGTGTACCTATACGCGGCTGCTCTCGCTCTCGCTGCTCTCCGGCAAACAACGTCCACGGGAGCAACTCTAGGAGGCACACGCAGCGCGCGCGTAGCAGAGCCAGAGAGAGAGAGAGACGTATATACGTATGCACACATACGCAGGGGGCGGAGGAGAGACAGAAAAACACACGAAGGGGCGCGCGCGCCGACGGAGCTCTATATAGCGTGATAAGGGAGAGAGAGGGAGCAAGATATATATACATATATATAATTATATATATACATATACGCGCCGCCGCGAGGAAGAGGTGTACGGGGTGCCGAGAGAGAGTATAGGAGTGAGAGCGGCTGTGTGTCGGTCGAGAGCGACGAGAGAGGAAGCCTAGTGTGCTACGAGAGAAGAGAGAACGCCGACGAGGAAGAGGACGACGAGCGAGAGGATAGGGACAAGAGAGACACGCATACACATGCGGTGCGCCATTTTCTATTTTTGCATATAGGACCGTAGCAGCAGCAGCAGTGTAACTCATCATCAGGGAGCAGCAGCAGCGGCGCGGCAGTGCCCGAAAGAGAGAGATAGAGAAGGACGGAGCGATCGAATTTTCTGGCCGTTTGTACACACACCGCGCGCGCGCGAGACGAGCAGCTCTACTCTCGCACTCTGCTGCACAACGACGACGACGACGATTCTTTCTGAGCTCCGCTTGAAGTGCTGCCGTAACGCACGAGTCTCTCCCTCTGTGTAGTTTGCACGCGCGTCCGCGCGAGCGCGTAAACAGTTTTGTGTGTCGGCGTTGAGGAGGAGAGGCAGGCAGCAGCGAGGATTTTGGAGCAGAGAAAGAGGAGAGAGAGAGGAGACACACAAAGGGGGAGAGAAAGCCGAGAGAGTTTCGCGCGGACGGTCTTTCGTTTTTGGAACGCAGTCGCTCGCTCGCTCACTCTCTCGCGCAGCTATACAGACACACATACGCATACACGCGGGCAAGCGTGAGTACACGCCAGCAGAGGTTCATCTGTGAGAAGCTAGAAGAGGGATAGCTGAGGAAGAAAGAAGAAAAAAACGAGTCTGTGATATTAAACAGTACATATACATAAGGGTATAACATTAGGTAGGGACGTAGGTGTTTAAGGGAGGCTAAACTACTTGTGTGCAGAGAGACAGTAAGAGAAGAGCGAAGAGATATACTGTGCTGTGTGTTATATGAGAGTGGCAGAGGTGGTGGTGCAGCGAGGAGAAACTCAAACTCTGAGCGCAAGAACAGTGCCGGAGAAGAAGCACAGTGCTGCACCAGTGAGCAGCTGCTGCGAGATCAGAGCCAGAGGCTACCAACAGGCTGGGAACCATGTCCGAGATCACTGCTGCCAGCGAGAGGCCTGCGCCAGATCCCAAGGATAAGGACAAGGAGAAAGACAAAGATAAGGAGAAGGAGAAGGAAGAGAAGGATGAGATCGAGGGCAAGGGTAAGTAATTAACTAGATTGTATTTACAATGAAGCACAATCTTTCTATGCTAGTAAAGGATAGTTGTGGCTGAACCAGCAGGTTATGTGCTGGTCTCCGAATAACCATGAATATTATGTTCAATATTGTGTTTTTTTATATTCATTGGCATGAATTTTTCAATTGTTATTGAATGAAGTTTTTAAGTTGCTTAAATTGCAATGTAAATATTAACATTGATTAGTAGCATAATTAAAATAACAACGAGTAAATTTGTAGGTCAATAACTGCAGATCGCAATTGTAAGCCAATTTTCATTGGGCAATCATTTTTTTTTTCTTGCAATCAATTTTTCAGCTTGTTTTTACATAAATTTGTGATGCGATTCAGTATTGTAAAAAATGAATATTTTACTGCAGTCATAGAGTGAATGATGACATTACAGTGATTTCTCTGTTTTATTTTAGACACAATTTTATTCATCAATTTTGTAAAATTATGTTAAAATTTGCTTAAAAATAAATAATTAAAGATGATTAAAATTGAGATGATAAATATTGAGATTCATTTGTTTTTAAATGATTAAATTTTCAGTGACAAATGGAAACTATTGTTTTATGGTATAACTTAAAACAGCAGGTAGATAAATATACCAATTAAAAAATATTTATTCTTATTATTTCTTTTTTAAATAAATTTAATTTTACTGTTATCATTTTTGATAAAACGATCAAAAGCAAAGCTTAATTATCACAACGTAAATACATTGAGAGACTACCAAGTTATGATAAACCCCTTACAAGATAAAAGATTGATCATTAATATTATTAATCTTAATATTTCCTTAAAACGCAATAGACATTAATTTATCAGAACTGTGCATAATTTAAATATTTTTGTTTATTAAATTCATATATCTATAAGTAGAGATATTATGAATGTATATTACAAACAATGTAATCTTTAATCTACACTTTAAAGAGGAAATATAAAACTTGTAATGGTTCAGATTAGTATGTACATCTTTGTTTTCCTTTTAAAGCTCTTTATCTTTCATTTACTTTCATTTACTTTTCAGGATATGTCTGCTTCAAGCCTGTCTTATATGACATAACCTAACCCTGTGTACTTTTAAATATTGACCATGCCATACTGCATTGTACAAAGTCTTATTTAAGGAATGAATAAAATTACTTTCTTTAATTTAATTGATTAAAAATAAGAAACAATTGTTGCAAACGTTTAAATATTACATCTTATAACTAAGACCATTGAATCTCACATAAAACTATTTTATAGTATTATTGTAGCATGTACAATATAGTTGTACAATAAGTATGGAAAGTTTGTCCATAATGTTTGCATTATTCTCAAATAAGCCAAAATCTGATTTAAACATATACCTTAAATTGATACATTGTAATTTTCAGTTCAATTAATTACTATTTTTATAATCAATATCAAACAATTAGTTTAATACAACTTGATTATTAGAGACTTCCTACATTATTTATATATATTTTTTATTTCAATCAAAGAATAGTTGAATTAAAATATATACATTATTAAAATAATAATACTAAAATATTCAATTTATAATTGAATCAATAAGTACTTGTTAAAGGATGCAAAATAGACTTCCATGAAACTTGTGAATTAGCTTTTTAAGAAAATTATAAAGTAAAGTCTTGTTGTGTTAATGTGTTTAATTAATTAAATATCATCATATATGTCAACCACTCAAAGTAAAAATAAACGCTATTTAAGTATTTAAACTTTGTTTGTAAATCTTGCTCCAAAACATGTACTTAAAATTCATTGCTTATAATTAAATATTTCTCGTATTTTTGTACTCGAAATTTCTTGAAGAAAGTCTGAGACCCGCATCCCGATAATCTGCATAGTTAAGTATAACCCACTAGATAAAAAGCGATGCAATTGCGTACTTACCGCAAACATTATAAATCACCGTGGCGTTCTCCAAAAATCCCAAACCTCGCGCAACCTACCACATCGTCCAAATAAAATCTCAATCGCCGAACCCACCGAACGCTAAACAAAAATTGATTAGCCCCCGATGCATCATTCTGTCTCTTGCCTCATGTGATACCTACACAGAACAACAGCTATATGACCATCTCTATCCCTTCGACCGTTTCGCACCAACTGATTATACCTACCTATACTTACTATATTTCTTAAATTTCGAAAACAACAGCTACGTCTGCGTGGACATGTAATCTGTTTACAACTCAATAAGGCAATAAACTCAAAATCGGCCGTTAGGCGATTTTCCCGAGAGCCACAGGCGAGGGCTAGGCTCATCTCAGTGCGTCTCCAGTTTTCGACGCGTGCACACAGAGTTTTCGCGTGCCCTTTGTAAACACATACAAATCTCTCTCTCCCCCTATCAGGGTGTCAGTAGCAGCAGCAGCAGCATTTAAAGAAAATTCTTTTCTTTTTCGAAGTGCGCGCGCGTGTTCTTATTTTAATTTGCGCGGAATAGTGTTTTTCGTTTTTCCTTTTAAAGTTTGTATTGTTGACGGTTTTGAATCGTCCTGTCGTTGAAACGACAGAATTCTCGCGTTGAGATTTCGGAATTTTCATTGATTTGATTAAAAGGGTACGGTTATTTAAAGTACTTATATACAGTGTGGTTCTTGAGTGGCGGAGTTTTGGTAATAGTGGTTCGGTAATTTTTTCTAAAGTTTTAAGGTTGTGAAGTTTTTAAATTTTGTAATATTGTTGATGCGGCGGTTGATGTTTCTGAAAATTTTCCATTATTAAAATACGTATTTATTTTAATTTAATAGAACAAAATATCGTGTTACTTTCAAATTCTCAAAAATATAATAGTTGTCACGCCAAAACTCCCACGACCAAAATTCGCCGCTCACGTCAACCGCAATTCACATTTTTGTCGTTAGCATTCCAGGAGGAGCCCACGAAATCATATAAACGCGAGCAAAAAAGCGCGTAAATGCGCTGAGCGCGCAAGCGTTAGACACAGCAGTGCCCTTCAAAAGGTAAACAGACGTCGGCCGCGAGCGAGTGCTAATATTATAATTTCGAAATCCACGCCGCGTGATATTTCGATTTTGTCTTGTTTCTGTTCTTTCTTTGGTTCCAATTCCCTTACTCTCGCGCCGTAAGTGCGAACATTTTACGAAATCGCCTGACTCTTCCCGTTCTAAGGAAGTACCGATACAAGGTGAGTCGAATTTTTGTTTTTGATTTAGGCATACCTACGTGGCAAAAATTTGAAAATTTCAAGATTTGCTATTGTTAGGTTTGTAGTGTTTCATTCAGAGATGTTTTACAAGTCCATTCGATTTGGAAACAGTTAATTTTTCGTGAAATAATTTAAGCAATGAAATTCGGAGAAATTTGCTGCTCCAAACCGATTTCCGCGTTCAAAATATTTACATTCTGAATAACAGTTTCAGTTACAAATTTTAACTTGCCATAGCTACCAACCTACACTTTCGTGATAATGCGAATTTCGTTTTGATGTTGAGCTTGGAATTTTTATACCTGTTATCTATTTTCAGTTTCAACAAAAATTCAAGTTTTTCTAATTTAACGAATGATACGATTAATTATAATTAATGCGATTTAAAAATGATGTTTTGGCAGATTTAATTTTCCGAAATTTTATTATTAAAAAATGAGTATTTAAATTTGAAAAGCATTAAAATTATACATTTTCAAACATTCATACAAGTATTGCCATGTAGATTCGAAATCCTCCTTTCAACAAAAGACCGTCCTAGTTACAGATAATACCTTCGATTCTTTCATCAAACTTATTGGTGCAGACGTAAATTTCTTTAGATTCTAGAAACATACTTCTGCTAAAATATTGTTGAAAATGCACGCGTTAACTTGAAAGTTTAACAAAATCTTTAACTTATAACAGTTACGGATACTTAAAAAATTTTTCACATAAACATTTTAACAGCAGCTGTCCTCTATCACTTTTTAAATCTCGCGATCCCCATAAAAACTAATCAATCCCAACGCAGTAATCAATATACCACCCACGCTGCACAGAGAGAACCATCGAAAGAAAGTTACATAGCAGTAGAACCCTAGCACCACCTGCTACGGACTGCACACTTCGTCCACGATGAAGCTGGACCCAGTGCTGGTGGAGCAGCCACCACCGCTGACCCTATCGGCGACGACAGTCATGCTGGATCACGATGACGACAATCTGTCGTCGCCGGCGGAATCTGTCCAGACGACGATGTGCGCGGTGGCGCAGCAGCGCTACAACCGTAGGCAGCGCCGGCGGCCCCTGGTCGGGCCGACCGGCGTACCCAGCCTCGATAGCACCCTCGCCCAGCAGACCAAACCTTATCACTGGTGCAGGCGAGCTGGCAAGACTATCGTGTCGCCCTCCAAACTCGCTTTTCGTAAGTCGCGAGGGTTCAATATCTTCTCAATTTTGATGGATTGTTGGTAAAGAGTATGCATGAGTTTTGGGCTATCTACCTCGATTTTTCGAAAACTTGTTGTGGTATTAGTAACGATATAGTAAGGGTGACGGTAAACAAGATGTTTACCTCGTCTCCGACATATTTATATGTCGTAATATCCTACAAATTATGTCTATGTTATACAATGATGTTTTAATCTCTTACTGCGGGGTACAGTAAGTTTATTGAATATTTTAAAAGAAATATCGATTTAAACGCTTTACTGGCAAAGAAAGATGTGCTACTTTATTACAATAAATGTTTGTTTTCAACACTAACACATTGTACTTATACTAACCATAAATGTTATTCGCATCATTTAGGAGACGAGGCGATTATCGCGATGTCGATTGCCGGTGAGGTGACCGATACTTCCATTGTGGAGATTGGTCGCTCCAGGCCTCAATACCAGTACACTAGGGTACGTTTCTCGGTTCTCATTCTTGTAACGCGAAACTGTCGTTGTGCGTCACATTTCATCGTAATCTTTTTTTTTTTCAGGAGGATTTAATGAAAATTAAAGTACTTCCATTGTCGAAGCGGAAACCGGATTGCTTGGACCCTGCGTATAACAAGTACGTTTGTTTAAAACGGTTTATATCATGCGTTAATTTTATTATTAATTTAATTATATTGGAGTTTGTTATAACGAATGTAAACATATTAATAGTAAATAATGCTTATCCATTGAACAAAATGCATAAAATCAATTTTTATTTCATTATTAAAATCAAGTTTAATAAAAAGAAAAATATTATTATTATTATTCAAGTCATCTAAATTTTGTTCAAACTTGTAATCTAAAAATCATTCATTTTCTTTGACAAAAGAAACCACACGAAAATAAGAAAGAAAAAAAAATAACAAACCAAACTGTTTTCCTTCCCCATAGCTCTCGCGGGGTCTGGGACCCGGAACGCTGGCACCTGGACCGCAAGCGCAGCGAGACCCCGCCGGACGACGGCAACGAGGCCCCACCACCACCAACTCGAGGTTCTCGCGGCGGTGGCGGAGGCGGCGGCAAAGACTCCAGCGGTGGCAAAGCCGACAGCAGCGATTCCGGAGCTCCGACGGACGGTCACTCGACCTCGGGTTCGGCTTCGTCGGCCAAACGACGTAGCGGCGACCCGCGCGAGCGTATCCGCAAGGAACAGGATGGTATCGTGCTAAGTCCTCAGCGGCGAAGTTTCAACTCCGGCTGCTTTGTCAACGTCACCGAGCAGCAGGCTGCGGCGAACAAGCGGCCTGTCAGTCCTATCGGCAAGGCCGAGGTGAGGGATAGGAAGAGCGGCGAGGTATACTGAATATGGAGACTTCCTTTCTCTCTCTTTTTTGACTATGTTTTGATTGTTGTTTGCTTGGCTTTCTTGAATGCAGATTTTAATGTAAAAATAAATAATCTTGCCGATGTTGAACATTTTTATAATAGTCGTTGGCTAGTTAGGTATCTTTAGGAAAAGTTTATAGTATAGATAGAATGCTTTACAATGGTTATATTATTTTAATATTCGGGTTTTTCTTTTTTTTATATCGATGCAGAGTAATAACTTTTGACGAAAATGTTTTTTTTTTACTGTATGTAAAAATCAAGATCATTGCTTGTGCTTTAATTATTGAACTCTTCTGTTTGAAGTATGGCTTTGTTGATCTCAAATATTATTCTGTTGACACGATATGGAGGAAACCTTCATTTAAACATTGATTTCTTTTAAATATTGGTATTAAAATTTGATTCTATTGCATGTACAAAAATATAACTAAACCTTATGAATTATAATACCTTTATTCTACATTGAGATTCTTTTCGCGTTTTGGATTAAAAATGAGTTGTATCAATTGAGTATATATTGTACCAATATTAAAATCGTATAGTAAAATGTATCACTACACCTTCCAATAATAGTTGAGTCTAAACTGACAAACATGGATTGCAATATCGACTCAAAACTCCGCGAAATAATAAAACGTTGCAATAGAAAACATAGCGAGCTCTATCGATTTCGGGCAATTCGATAAAAAATTGTTATACGGTCTTGAAACTCTTAAACTGACTATGCTACCTTAACATCAACTGTTGAATTCTATACACATTAATAACCCAAACGGGAAAAGTTAACACTATTTCATTCTCTCTTTCAGATCTCCCACCGAGAATCGGGCCGTCGCATAGGCAGTGGTCGCCTCCTGGCACGTGACATGTGGGACTTCAGGCCGGAGGACAAGCACGACTCGGACTACGGCTTCAGATCAGACCGCGAGCGCGAGCGTGGCTCGGAGCGCTCGGTTCGCGACGTCGATCGGCGCTCGGAGCGGGAACGCGACCGTGACCGCGACCGGGACGAGCGTTTTGAGCGACGTTCCTTCGGGCGAGACTTTGACCGCGACAGGGACCGGGATCGCGACCGCGATCGCATGGACAGGAATGACAGGAATGAGCGCGAGAAGGAGCGCGGCGGACGCGATCGTGGGAGGTAAGTGTAGTGAGGAAGTTTAGAGATGTAAGAGGGTTCGTGTGGAAGTGGATTGTGTGTAGTGAGGCGAGTGCGATAGGATACTTATATTGCAAAGTGCTTCAATTTTTATTACCTCGAAGAATGAAAATGTGTTAAGCGAAATCAACATTTATATTTCTGCTTAATTTTGACAGGTGAAAAATTTGACGCTTTTTTTTAGTTTCTTATAATTAAGGTAATATTAGATTTTTATTTTAACTCAAAAGTATATATGGGAGTATAAGTGCGTGTGTCAATAGTAATTATTCATTTTTAAGGATATGTAGCAACTTGTGTAGATTTCATGCTTACTTTATTTATTAATCATTAATTATAAAAAATATAAAAAGTTTATCCAAACGTCTACAACTAGTTCCTACATATCATTCACTGTAAAAACACAAAGAAAAGAATCAGTGTCTACTGTGGTCATCTGCTAGTACACGTGTCGTTCGGAACCAGGCCAAACTGGGACCAACTAATTGAAACCGTGATAAAAAATCGCTACGTCATGCATCTTGTTGAAGGTACAGTAATGAGCGCAGGCGCACCTTCAGCGATAACCGCGAAGCCGAGGAGCCGGAGTGGTTTAGCTCGGGACCGACCTCTCAGCACGACACCATCGAGTTGCGCGGTTTCGAGGACATACCCGAGGACAAGGCCATGGGCAGCGGTGGCGGTGGTAGCGGTCCGGCGAAGAAGAAACAGTCGCCCGCGCAGAAGAAGCGCAACAAGAAGGCCGCCCTCGAGAAGGAGGAGAAGGCGGCCGCAGCAGCGGCAGCCGCAGCTGCCGCCGCTGCTGCGGCCTCCACGGCTCCTCCTCCTCCGGCGCAGGCCGGAGAGAAGTCACAATCGGCCGATCATCTGTCCGCGCCCGGAGGTCCCAAAGGTAATAAGCTGATGAAGAATTTATTCTTTTTGATTATAAAGTAGATGTAATGGTGGAAAACGCTAGTATTGCATTCAGAAAATAGATTAAGATCTTCTGGATGAAAGGATATTTAAACTGAACAAACTATATTCCTAATTATCTTATCCTTATGTCATCTTATTTTCGAATTAATCATTCTCACTCGAAAGTTTCTTTACACCACAAAATGTCGAATTCTGCAACCATAATAGTTCAAATAACTTTTCTATTTATCAGTTATTAAAACTTTTATATTTTATTTTATTTAAGATTTAATATCTAAAAGAATGATTGCTTAGCTATGGAACTATTTTATTAATAAATATATGACTTTTTCTAATTAATGTTTTGCAAACAGGTCGCAGCACTCCAACGTCCATGGACCATCCGATCACGACGATGGCTCCGCATTCGCCAATATCCGAGCAAGACGAGTCGCAGTCGCCGGTTTCCAAAGTCAAGTCGAACGATACCAGCAAGCTCACCGACCCCTCGACCATCTCCTCTGATCAGTCCTCCAAGTCGGAGAACAAGAAGGACAAGAGCGATCCGCCGGACTTTAATATTGATGACTTCCTCAAGTCCGACAGCTTCCCTGGTGTTCCTGGCCTACTTACCGTAAGCCACGTTCTTTGCCGATTTTAACCCTAACCTCTCTTACAATACTAATAATAAACTTCATATCTTGCAGAATGGCGTGGGTACAAACGGTGGCTCGGGCTCGCGCTTTAGTCAATGGTTCAAACGCGAGAGTCCAACTCTTCAGCAGAATCAGAACCAGCAATCGGATCCGCTGCGGACTTCCATCCAAGACGAGCTGCTCAACAACTTGCTGAACGACATATCCGAGCCGAACATCCAGATACCCTCAGTGACGGAGTCCAATACGTACTTCGCGCCAATCTCGCCAGCGGCTAACACGCATAACAACGCGAATTCATCCCGTCATACTTCTTCCACGGGCATCAAGCTTCTGGAGATGCTGCAGCGTAACAGCAAGCCTCCCAGTCAGAACGGCCAGGGCGATGTTAATAACATCATGCCGATGATGAAAAATACGTCGATCAAGGAGCAACTCGGTTAGCTGATTAGAATTGTTTTCAAATTAAGTTTTTTGTTTTTGTCTTGAATAAGGTTTCATGTTTAACTGGCAAATATTTTCTTAGGAGGAGGCAAGGTTGTCAGTTTGGAAGAACTGGAAGCTCGGATGCGCGGTGGAGCACCACCCACGTCGCAGCCCGATACGACTAAGCAGAATAAGTCGGACGACGAACTCTCAGCCTTCAAAAAATTGGTAAGGGCAAGAACAACTATCTTGAATGTTAGGGTACTAATACATTTTCAAATAAGACAATTGATGAAATTATGTAACGGTTCTTATTGCAGCTTGCTCAAGTTAGTGGAGGACAGGCAGTGCCAGCAGCGAACGGGCCTATTCCGCAGAAGCAACCGCCAATGCAACCGCCCCCGCAGCCTCCAATGCAACAGCCGATCACTCTCATGCAGGTAAGCATTCAACGATTAAATCATTCTATTCTCAATTTGCACACCACTCATCAATCATCACTCACAACCAAAAAACAAACAAACACTTTCAGCTGCTTAACTCCCAGCTGAAGAACCAGCCCATGACTCCGCAGCCACCGCCGCACCAGCCGCATCCGGCCAATGAGCCGCTGCAAATGCCCGCCTTCAACCACGTTGGTCCTCTTGGACCCGTGCAGCATCCGCACCAGTCGCAGATGCAGCACGAGAATCTCATGAAGGTGCTGCAAATCCAACAACAGCAACAGATGCAACAGCAACAACAACAGCAGCAGCAGAAGCAGCGTCAACAGCAGCAACAGCAGCAGTCGGAGATGCTCTCGATGATGATGGGTGGTGGACCACAGTCACAACCGCCACAGCAGCCGGCACAACCGCCTCCGCAGCAACCGCCTCAACAACCGTCGCAGAGGATGATCAGTCCTATCCCTGCCGACGTGCAGATGATGATTAATAGTACGCCGTCCTCCAGGGATCTACTGCAGAGACCCGAGGCTGAGGCCCTTATCAGGGGACTGCAGCAGGGAGAAATCACAAAACAGCACCTCGTTCAACAGTTGCAGGTTCGTATTTCTTTTTTTACAATGAAATTGTACGGCATCGACGGTATAAAATTCGATGATTTCTTTCTAGAATCCTGCAATGCAAAACCGACATCGCGAAGTCTTGGTTAGCATTCTTAAGTACGGTAGTTCAACAACTCGCAATGTCACTGCTCATCACTCGAATGTATCTACTGCACAAGAGCACGTGTTAAGACAGATCCTGTACCAGCAACGGCAACAGAGGATACCGTCACCAATGAATAATGGCAAGTTTAAATAATAATGACTTACTATACTGTTTTTAAATGATTAACAATTCTTTCATTCGAAACTAATACAACACTTCTGCTTCTCAGTGATGGGTCACCGAGTGCCGTCCCCGCGTGAGCTGGCGGTTCACACGCAGAGCATAATCCAGAACGCCCTGCTAAAGAAGAAGCTCGAGGAGCAGCGCGAGAACTACTGCAAGCGTCAGGAGCAGCAGCAACAGCAACAACGCGCCACGACGCCCGTGAATTCGCCGGCAAAGCAGACGCACAGTCCGACGCCGCTGGCGTTCACGCCCACGTCCGTCCTGCGCAAGATGACCGCCGAAAAGGAACCCGAGGGTGCGATGCTCACCTGTACTCAAGTAGAGTTAAGCCAGAGGAGCCAGGTCTCCTCCACCTGCTCGCCCCGCCACGTTATTGCCAAGGCGCAACAGCACTCTCGACGGCTCTTACTTCTCGATAGCCCCGAGAATGAGAGCCGCCGTAGCCGTCGCCAGCAGCCTGGCAACGACGGCAGCGACGAGAATGCTCTCAAATCGAAGTATATGCGCGCGGTAGAAAAGAGCCGGAATAGTAGCGTCGGAAGCGTCTGTAGCACTAGCCTGACGACCATCGAGGAGGTCAATCGCGAATCGTTCGTTGATGACGTAGAAGTCTTGGAGGTTATCGCGGATTCAACGACCGATGAGCGTGGTGTTGAATCGAAAACTAGTGAGGGTGTTTCTGATGATAAAGACGAAGGGTCTAGCTCGGAGTCGAAAATCGTAAAAAATAATTTAAATGCTGATTCTGATGGTAAAATTGAAAAGTCTAACTCAGAGTTAAATACTGTAGACGCTAATCCGGAGTCTAAAAATATCGAAGTTGTATCAGATAAAAACTCAGTGTCCGAAAATGTAGAAGCAAATTTGAAAACTAATAATGACAATGCTCTTGTAGTATATGAAAAATTAAATCTTTTTTCATATTTAGAGTCTGTAACTGCAAAGGCTTCTGTAGATTCCAAAGAGGTTGAAACTACTTCAGATTCTAAGGATATAGAGGCTTCTTCAAAGGCTGATGACAAAGAACCCATTTCAGAATCTAAAAATATTGAAGATATTTCTTTGAAGTATGAAAATGAAAAGAATAGTTCAGAGTTTGAATGCAAGGAAGATGCCTCTACAGAAACTAAGCAGGCCGATATAACTCCAGAGCTTAAGAGCATGAACCTTTCTTCGGAATCTAAAGATTCGGGATTCATTTGCGAAAATAAAGACGCCGAGTCAGTTTCTGAGTCTAATAAATCGGGGGATTCTTTAAATTCTAAAAACTTAGACATTATTGTAGAATCTAATGATGTTGAAGTTATGGTCGAATCAAAAAAAGGGGTAACTTCGAAACTTGATTACTTAAAAGCTATTGCAGAATCTAAAATAGAAAAACTAGCTATTTCAAATGAGTTTACGAATACTGAAGATTCTGCAGGATCAGATTCAATAGACACTTCCGACGAATTCATAGGCGGTTGTGATAAAAACAACAACGATCCAGAAATCGTTGATGATACTCTAAAGAGTTCTGCTAAGGGAATAATTCACAACCTGGACGCAGCCGCGATTAGGGGTATAGAGGATAAGTTAAAAGTTTTCAATGAAAACGTTAGCGTTGATAATTAACGTTCTCGCCTTTTCTTATTTCTCTCTTTTGACTCGGAACTATTTTCAATTCCTTATGGGAAGGGATAGCGTTAAAATACGTAACAATAAATAATGACGGGTTTTCATTCTAAAGTGCTTTGAGGGTTCATTAATTGAACTTATTGTCGTGTGATACGTAAATTTTGAAGTAAAAAAAATTCTTAAAGAATTTGAAAAACATGACTATATTTCATGTAAATGGCTTTTATGAAATAATTAACATTGACAAAAAAAAAAAAAAAAAAAAAAAAAAAAAATGGCGTTGGCGAAAAAAGCTTCTAATTAATATAGACGCTCCTCTCCGAAAAACTGTTGAACTTCATTGAAAGCTCTTTTCTACTTAAGCGAAAGATAAACATAGCAATCATATACTTCGGTTACACAATGTCCTCTACAATTAGTCTCTTTCAGTTTACGCTCACTCTACTTTCAGTGCGCTAAAGAATCGTATCTCTATTATTATTATTTTATTTTTTTTTGTCTTGTATGCGATTGTAGCTTTTCCCTTTCTATACTCTCCCTATGGGATTCCTTCTGCTCTCGTAGTATCTAAACTGATAAAAAAACATACGTGGCGCCGCTAATTACCGACAAACAAACGAAAAAAAAATGAAACTAATTATTTCGAACCATTGTTTACGAACTTGATTTTTTTTTTACGAAATAAAAAAAGAAGTTTGAGAGGGAAACTCGGTGTCAGAACAACCGAGGCAGAGTGCCAGAAATGCCGTATGCACGTTGAGAAAAAAAAAATCATGAACTATATATTACTTTACCCGCACTTGTGGTTCTTTGATCTTTAATAGATTTTATAATAAACTACTTTGCTTATATAACCTCTCCTATGCATTCTCCTATCTGCTTTTCTTTCTCTACCGCTTTTGCATGCTTTATTCGCAGACTACTGTTGCCGCTTGACTTCACGCACAGAAACTGATAACTTCGACTGTGTGTTAACAACGCTCATCTTCACCGTTGTCGTCATATTCGCTTTGTTTCTTATAAATAATAGAACGCTTACACATTTTTTTTCTTTTATTTTTATTGATTTTTGTTGTTTTCTTTGTTGTTTTTTTGTTGTTTTTTTTTATTCTTAAATTTTGCGTTTATTTCTATATATGAATAAGCAATCTTATGGTAAGTAAGATGCACTGGAAAAAACTTAAATATTTTCATTTTAAAGAATTGAAGTTTATAAAAGGAAAATTTGTTTCTTTATTTTTAATTACTTTTTTATTATTTTTATTACAAACTATTATTTTTCAATTATTTATTGCCTTTACTTATAAGCAATACTATGCATAGAAATTAGAGTTTCGTTGTTCTCGCTCTTCCAACCACGGCTGGTGTTCTCTCGAATAACTAACAAAGCCACGTTGTGCATGCTCGCTTTGTGTGCTGCTGTAAACTTTGCCTTTAAATTAAAGCTTCTCCATTCCGTTTGAATAAGTCATTAGAGTATCGTGAGCTTGAAATCTTGTTGGAAATTCAAAAGATATAAGAATTTGCGAATGAATAGTGCACTATAAGGCGCCACTACTTCAAAACAAACGTATCGCAAATCACGTTCTAAATGCAGAAACTCGAGTGAGTGCCGATAAATACAGCTGGTCGCTATCGTATAGTTATCAGCCAGGTACATTTTTATTTTTTCACGAGAGGTACTTGAAAGCTTTACACGTTAAACTTTGTATCGCGTATTTTACAAAGAGTTAAATAACTTTTATTCTATTGAATTTCCATCAAGATGAGTAATATGTTTTGCAAAATAGTTACCAGTGGCGTTCAATCTCATTAGTGCTAGAACATATCGTAAAATACATTTCGGAACTTTTTTCAAAATTACACGCTTTTTTTATTATAAAAAATTTTGTTTCACAATCTCCAATTCACGCGACCGTCAGATAATCAAGCCAATATCAAACCTAACGCGCACGAACGTCCACTCCTAACAATTTTGCACCCCACCACCCCTCTGGGTTCGACAAACATGCGAGTACGTGTGTGTGTGTCTGTCTCGGCCCGCAGGCGGAAGCCAACATCAGCAACACGACCAGCAATCGAAGCTGCTGGCCAGCCAGACGAGCCACCTGCAGCAACAAATCCAACAACTTCAACAGCAGCAAATGCTGGCGCAAGGAGGTGTACTGAACCGACAGCAGCAGCAACAGCCACCTGTGCGTCAACAGCAGCAGCAGCAGCAACCACCGCAACAGCCGACGGCGACGGCGGCGCCCTGGTCGAACGCACCGCCGCCCGTCAAACAGCATCCCGGTATATAAATACACGCGCGACCGACCGGATGTGCTTTTTGCGCGCGATTGGGGCTTTAATGATTGGAAGAAGCTTATTGGCTGGTTCGAAATCGCGTGGGGCTCGAGCTTTCTGGTCCGGTTTGATATATGGCAATTCGCAGAGGTTTTTGTATAAATGACGCAGTATAAGTGATGATGTATCGAGTTGAATTGTGGGAATCCGGATATTCTTGTGGTCGATTAGAGAGGCTAATGCATGACAATTATATTATTTATTACTATAATATTATATATATAAACTGTACAAAAGATATGAACGATACATATGTACATAAACGAGAACCGCTACCGTGCAAACATTATCCCCGTTCCCCTCCCCCTATGTACATTATAATGCGCTTACCACTCTCACTCCTATGTCACCCCCGCATTTCACTCTTTCGCCTCTCCTCCGCAGGCCGACCGATCGTCAAGGGCGGCGCTTCGAGCCAGCAGTTCCAGCAGACACCACCTCAGCAACCGCCTCAGCAGCCACCTCAGCAACCGTACAGCGGCAACGCGGACTTCCAACAGCAGCAGCAGCAGCGCGTCGGCACAGGCATCTACGGGAACAGCGCGGCACCACCTCCTCAGCGCTCGAAGCACTCAATGCCGACAAGTCTGCAGATGTTCGCCAACGCTCAGCCTCAGCAGCAGCCTAACACGGTGCAGAGACAGCAGCAGCAGCCCGATTCGATGAAGCAGATGAGACTGAATATGCTGCAGGAGGAGCTGGTTATGCAGCAGCAGCAGATGAGAGCCGCGCTCAATGCGCCCCAGGGGCTTAATTCCACGAGGACCGGTGAGTTTTCTTTTATTGTCGGCGTTTTTGGGTAGGGATAGGGGAATGAGAAACTTGGGCTTTTGTCAATGTGAAGGGTGTGATGGCTTGGTATCGAGTATTGTAGTAGGTATACCGAATAGGAATTTATAAATTGGCAAAAGATGAAGAATATGAGTTTAAAAAAAAAAAAAAATGTTTTAGAATGAATCAAGTATTTTTTTTTAATTTATTATTGAAATATAACATTTTTACAATGGCAAAGTTACAAGTTTCTCAAAAATAACAAGTGTATGTCAGATGATTCGGTAGCACGATGTATATAAAGTGAAGCAAGGCGCTTGTATATTGACGATTTATTTTGTATATAATACTTTGATACTCCGTGCGAAAAGTACCTACGACTTATGCGCATGCTTGCTTATGAATGCAAGCGTGCTCATAAAAGGCACTTAACGCACGAAGTAATCATGTAGCAATGCGTGACCTAAATCCGCACTTATGGCACGTTTATCGCTGACATAAGTAGTCCATTATTGCACCGTGTTCATAATGGACTACATATGTCACGAATACATATGAGAGCGGATTTAGGTAAACTTGCTATAAAATATCATACGACTCTAGTGCCTTCAGTAGCCCACTGCACGACGCGAGATTTCATGTCGTGCTATAATGAGCCACTTATGGCCACTTAGTATCGTAATATAGTATTATCGCACTAGTATCGAAAAGAACTAATAATCATACAACTTTAAAAATGTCAAGTGCATTTACAGATTACATACGAGCATTTGTTACTTCCATTGTATATAACATATTATTACATTTCTAGGCATTTCTATCAATCTCAAACCCATTTCATGCAATGGTTTTCCAAAATCCGCCTAACAAGATCCTCACCTGACCTTCTTATCCTTCAAACGATCCATTAATAAGTATTAATGTTTTTATCTAATATTTAAAGTTTACACAAGCAAAAATTGGGATTCACTAATATAAAATATATGAATAATACGTTAATGCATTACTTAAGCTTTCAGAATTTGCATGCATTTCAATTTTTGCTTCTCTTTAACTATACAAAATCAAACCATTAAAACAAAAAATCTCACACAACATTCACGATTCATCCTTAATCCACATATCAAACAAAAACTCATTTTCTACTTCTCTCACTTTACCACACGCTTTTCTCAAACCCCAGACGGCCGAGCCATGCGACCACAGCAGCTGAGCATGACAGTGGGCGGACGCAGTCAGAACTCCCCGGGTCTGAGCAACTTCATGGGCGGCGGTAGCAACAACGGCGGTGGCAACGGTGGCGACCTGTCACCAACCTCCAATCAGCTGGCGCGCTGGTTCAGCCCGGAGCTGCTGGCGCAGGCGCGTGCCGGTAAGCTTCCCGAGCTCGGCCAGACCAACGTACTCTCCCTCGAGGAGCTCGAGAGACTGCAGCACGCCTCGACGACCGTGCACAACTAAAGAGAGAGAGCGAGAAAGAGAGAGAGAGAGAGGGTGCTGAAGGACGACGCGCGTTTGATGAAGAGAGAAAGAGAAAGACAGAGAATGCAGGCTTGAATGGAAGAATGAAAGAGTGAGAGAGAAAGATGTGTCTGGCATGCGAGAGAGAGAAAGAGAGAGAGCACGACTATGCAAACCCCTTCTTTTCGTTCGTATGTACGCATAATATACTGTTTGTCTCTGCGGTTTTCACTTTTCATTTCAGTTTTCTTTATCGCGTTTGAGATAGAGGATGGTCGTTGGATTATAAAACGGGAGAGGGGGAGGGGGGGGAGTTGTACGCGATTGCGAAAATTTGGCTGCTTCCTCCTATGGGGGTTGGAGGACAAGACGCGCAAGCGTTTGTTGTGTGACGGAAGATTTGTTATGGCTTTTAAATCTAGTAGAGAGGAGGGTCGCCGGGTTGTGAAGATGATTTTTAGAGGCGTTTTTGGAGAATCGATAATCGATACTTTTATTAAAGGTTTATTTATTTGTGAATAGGAATGAGTTATCGGTCAAACGTGTACATGGTTGGTCTGAAAATGTGGAAAAATTGTCGGTACAAATCGGTGAATCTTACTGATAAAATGTATTATAAAATAGTTTAATATTTTTAATTATTATTCATTTTTATGTGATTAAGGTCAACCGCATTTAAATTTGATAGCTTTTAAATACTACATTTTGGTTTATCACGTACGTTTAATAGCTTTTATGTGAGTAAACAAGAGTATTTCATAATTATTATCTTTATAATTAATCGTTATAAGCACGACAACTAATGCAAACTTCTTTCGTCATACAACATGCGCATGCATCATGTTACTATTGAAGAGAAATCTCTTTATCGAACACTGAATGTATTCTAAGCTTTCAGGTTTCTGATGAGCAAATGCAACTTTTTTGTGCCAAAGTTTTGTACCCTTATACGCAGTCGCGTGCCACTTTTTCCGCTCCCCATGAAGAGATCTGCCTTTATTATCTCGAAACTTCGTGTGAACAGTACGTTTTTTCGCACTGTACGGGAACCCAATTTGTTAATGACGTTGATTTCGTTGTATTTTTTTTTTTTTTTTTTCAACACTTGAATAATGGGTTCGCGTAGATTTTTTTTTTGATAACGCAGAAAAGATTAGTTTAGTTGACGTTAATTTTTGTTTATGTACGAAAAAAGTGAAAAAGCGTTTTTCAAAAGAAGCTAAAATACTGCTGTATCGACAAATGGTAGATTACGAAAAGAATATCTCAGATCTAATGGAATAAATTGTAAGGAAGGACTGTGACGATCTATTATTTTTTCTTGACATTACCATTTGGGTACATATATGTGAGGGTATAAATATCCATAGGGTCACTGACGGCCTCGATTTGTCTGACCAAAAGCATTTCTGCCAAAAAAATAAAAAAAATAAAAAAAATAAAAAAAAATAAAAGTAAAAAATAACTAAGCTAGACTACTACTTTTCAACAGAAATATATGTAAAATATATACACTGAACTTCGCAGCAATCGTTGTTGTAATATATGCGTCTTAACGGGAAGAAAAACAATGGAGAATCGAAGGGCACGCTTGGGGGACGTACTTAGACGCCCTTATCAAATTAAGTATAAAAATATGGGAATTTTGTTTTCTTAAGTGATTAAGTGAATACATTACCGTGAATGAACTCAAAAAAATTATATAAATATTTATTAATGCCACCAAACTTACATAGTTGTGATCAAATACATTGAATTTGGTTGCATCTAAAGTACTACTTTTTTTCTTTATATCCCCGTAAATGTAGTCGTATGTACCATTTAACCTAAAAACTGCACTGTAAATGAAGGAACGAAGCTGTTTACTCGGGTATATTAATTGAGTTTTTTATTAGTACGGCATATGTTCGGGTAAACTGCTTTCAATCTCTTCCTGTTACGTAACTGAAACGGTTATATCTAGCAGTCTATTCTCATGACATTGTATTTATTAGTTTGTAGGTGATTTCATTCATTGTAGTAAGCTTTAGTAAAACAAAAAAGTTGGCAAATTGATTTGGTTAACGTAACGTACGTTTCTAATATACAAAAAGTACATGTAACGATGCTTTTATTATAAGCAAGATGCGGAAGCAGTGCGTTAGTTTTGCAGGAAAACGATTTGGATGTCATGGATTATATCGCACGGCAATTGAATAAAGAAATGTACAGCTGGACAGAAATGACATTCCACTGATCGACAGATAAGGACTGATTGAAAAAATTCATAAAATAATGAGTTTGTCTTTTTACCTTTCATTAATGTAGTTTGCATTTGCGTTTCTCGGAAGTTTATAGACGCGTTTTTGGTGCAAATGAACAACGACGGCAGAAAATGATTTTTTTTTTTCTAGGAACATTCGGACCGATCATAAGTTATCGCTAACTTTATATTGCATCACATATTTTCATTCACATCGTTTATTAATATTGCCATCTTACAGAAGTGCAAGTGGTATTTATTATTGGCTGAGAAATATTATTTAAAACATCACCTTTTATTTTTTACTTTAGTATTTATGAAAGAAACGTAACTTTTAAGAATGTCGTAGGAATACTCGCACGTTTTACATAGCATTGGCTCAGCCAGTAATAGTGCATAACTTTTCAATTTATCCATTGGAATTAAAAAATTTCATTTCAACATTTAAAAACGTTTACATATTCGAGAAAGGACTGAAGAGATTGAGAAATCGAAAGTTGCGGCGACTCTTTCTAAGTATTGCAGTATGGCTGTGTAATTTAAATGTCTCGGTAGTTCAATGAAGAGGAGAACAATATACGTGTTACACATTTGACTATGAAGAAAAATCGAAGATTAAGAAAAAAAGAACAAGCTTTAAGCTATGTTTGGGGGTACTGCCGTTTTTTAATTCCTTGCTGGCCGAAGCGACACTGGACGAACAAGACGAGGGCGCCTGAATTTTTCTCTTCTACGAAATCCAGAGCAATTCAGCGATCGATTGTTCGAAAGCTCAAAGAAAAGATCGTACCTATGAGGTATAAGAAAAGACTTTTTCAACATTTCAAAAGATACGAGTTTCTGCGTAATTTATAGTTCAAAACATACTCATTTAAAAAGAAATTTAGTGACAAACTTATGACTATCATAAATTTAAAAGCATCCTTAAGGAACGTAATAAAACGTCGATGTTGTTACTTCTCTTTGAATATTAAACAAAAATTTCATCTACATAGAAATACTGCTTGAAGTATTACTAAAAAAAATTATCTCCTAAGTGAGTATATTTTGTCCGCAAGCAGACTTGTATCTTTTCGATGTATCATACGTTTCATTCCTTATTAAGGAACTGAAGAGCGACTGAAGCTTCATAAAACTTAAATAATCAACGGAAAAAAATTTCTTTATCTTTAGAGAGCGTATTGTATTGAATATGTACGCTAAAGATGCAATTATCGAGATAAGTTTTGGTTATTAATGTATACATAAATAAAAGCAAATCACGAGGCAGAAAGTGAAAGAAGAACGCGATTGCGCGTAACATTGCGATCCCACCAAAAAATAAAAAAAAAATAAAAAAAATACGAGAGATGAAGAGTGAAAAACGTAAAAATAAAATAATCACTGATCAAGATGAAAAAAAAAAATAAAAAAAAATTACGAGTTACTTTCAGATCGTCAAATTTTTAATCATGACAGACGGGAAGCAGCGACTATATATATATATATACTTTTCTTTTCTGTTGGCTTGGGGATTTTCACTTCGAGTTATCGACAATACATTGCGAGTACTTTTTTCGCGATCGTACGACGAGGGCAAACAGAAAAAACAACTGATAAACGACTGACACGTATCTAACTTTCGATTTAGTATTCTCGATAATTGAGGAGCGCCAGGCCTCTTTGCGCTAACTATATTCGCGACGGAAAGATATGAGGATCAAAGGAGAGGGTGAATACAAGTCGACGAGACAAAACTATATGGAAGATTGTAAGCTGAGAGAGTGTAACAGAATGAAAGAGAGTGAGAGAGAATGCACGGTGTTTTTCTTTTCCTTGTGAAATTCGCGATATCTTCAGACGATTTTTGTAAATAATAATTCGAGAGACTTTGCACCGTGGAAGGAAGAACCGAGACAGAGGAAGAAAGCAGGAAAGAAAATTCATTAGTGCTTATATCCGAATGTTTTGTAAATAAAGTTATTGAACGTAATGTCAAGTCGATGATAATCTTGTCGAAGAAATAAAAGCGAAGAATACGAAAATATGATATGAGAGCCGTTGTTTTATTTATTTATTCGCTAACCTCTCGCTTATTCAAGTTTCTCCGTGTCATTAAAAGATCATATTATATGTATACTTTTTCTTTGAGGGTAAGCAAACATTAATCTATACATGTACATTTAAAATACTACCACTTTACTATGAAAGAAGTGGGAAATTATTTCAATTAATTTTGTTTAATTAGTCCATATATTCTACAAATTGCAACGATTAGAATCGAGAAAGCCAAGTATTGGATTTTTTTTTTAAACCAAATATTTTACAAAATTTGGGGAAATTCCAAAATTTTTGTTTAGTTATCTTATAATTTCGTGAGCTATTTTTACCTAACGTTATATAAAAAAAATCAACTTTTTTAATAAAATTATTTATTGTAACTAACAGGAGATACAAAATCTACTTGATTAACTAACCTCTACATATATAAGTTTATTTTATTTCAGGCTACCTCAAACCTAGATATATTTAATCTACATTTAAAAATATATGAAGAGAGAAGTAATTTTTCAAAATGGATAAGATAAATAAAAAATATGCACAGAAGTATCAGTTTAACAACTTCCTTCGAGAATGTGCCCCATTTTTTCACTTTTTTAATTACCCTTATCTCCAAGATAAGACAACCTACACATCCACACATTTCACGTAACTACATACACTCAACTACGGCCGTAACGCAATATCTCCAACCTAAACACCAACAAAACAACGAAACCCGATCCGAACCATCACCTCTTAATTATACGAAACATCTCGATCCCCCGACTAAGTATAATGAAATTCGAATCTCCCGCCACGGAAGCAGGCATATCCCTCCATTACGCAGGCGCGCTGCCTTCCCCCCCTGACTGACTCCCACAATTGCGAGCGAGCTCAGCGAGCGACGAGCGGTCGACCACGTCACAACGTCATTCGTTCGTGGGATCTCGTGGCGCGTGGACGCACCGTAGCTGCTATTGCTGTACCAAGGAAACAGCGATGTTCCTCACCACTGGTTTTCGACCAGAGCTTGTGGACAGTTGACGTTACGGGTGCTTTCTTCGTAACGGTGCATAATTCGCGTGTTTCTTTGCATCGGGGGGTGTAAGTTTACGTAAATTTCGGGAGTTACGTAACGGAGTGTGGCATTTAAATATGAGCATTCTTCGCAATACAGAATTGTAATTGAATACACTCTGTGCGCCTACATAAAAAAAAAGATCGATCGGCAGCATAAGACGCTAGTGTCGAAAAGAGCGGCTAAACCTTGCCTTGCTCGGTTTATCGCTCTTTAAAGCCCTTGCTTGTACTGGAGAGAAGAGCCTTTCGCTCTCTCTCAGCATACCATTAACTCTTCACTTATCTTTCGTAGTTGTTATCGCGCTCTCTTCCAGGTAAAAAACGTACACATATCCAGGACAAGAGAAAACAAGAGGGCTCGCCAATCTGTAACGGAGCAATGACACTATTTAACGTTATAATCTTAGTACAACCAACATACCTCTTCGAATAAACTATATTTCCGCCCATTAAACGTTTTTCTTACCTGTTTTGATGTAACATCAGACTTACCTACCCCTCGAGCGACAACGAACCTTCCCTTTTCCCCCGATCTATACACCGAGCATTGCTGTCATATTGTCGCATGTATAACATCCATCCATACTACATGCACACACCTAGCGCCATTTGTAATTCTCGTTCCGTCTCTCTCTATATCTCCCATCGTCGTCGTCTTCGGCCCATCCGTCCCTCTCTCTCTCTATCCCTCTCCCCTTCATTCCCCGCATCCCTATAGCTCTCTCTTTCACTGACTGTGGCGCTCGTTTTTTTTTTTCGCAAACGCAAGTCGAAGTTCGCCGCGTTCGTACTTAGTATACACTTGCGTTGTCCCCCGTTCGATTGCGCAACTAAGTACGACGACGCCGCTCACAAGAGCGAGCGAGAGATGGATGTGGAGCGTCGCGCGCGCGTATATATGAAGTAGTGTGTGCAGCAGGAGAGCGGCGGCCCCTGTGTAAAACGGAAGTTATTGGAGGGAACGGCCCCGCAGACCGTCGCGCAGTGTCTGCGAATTTCGATAGAGAAAAAGAGGAAAATTCGACGAGTGTTATACAGAAAAAGTCACATTGTCGTAGGTATACACTCATACACACACTGAGATCTACTAAGAACACACGTTTATAAGTAGTTTAGAGAGTACAGTAGGCCCTCGGCTGGCACAAACACGTGGTGTCGTCGTCGTCGTCTTCTTTGTGTCGCTCTTTCGGGGGACCCATCATAATGCTGCCGCTGCTACTGCTGCTGCTGCTGCTCTGATGGCCGAGGGAGAGCGACCACACACGCATAGGGTTACTAATTATCGATCTAGTTCGCCGGGGTAGGTCACTGTATATTATTGTCCTCTTGTTATAAGTAGAGTGTAAATTCGTAGAGTAAAAAAGAGTCTCATCTCGGCCCTGCGTGCGCGGGAGATCTGTGAGATCGGAAGTGTCTACAAAACGTAAGTAATCTATCTCATCCAGGTTCGGTACCTATTAGTCGATATAACAAGTAACGAGGCGATAAAAAATAATACAAACGGTTTACCAAGGAGAAAAACTGAAACTGACCAACTGTTCTCGCGAAGTGAGGCCCCTGTGAGGGGAAACAAAGGAGCGGCGGCGCCTAGCTTTTGCGCAAAAATCCATACGCTCGCAAGCGCGTCACTTTCCATTTCTCTCTTTCTGTCGGCTGCATCGGTATACTTACGCGCGCGCGTGTTAGAGACGAAATGTATAATGGGCGATACACTGGGAAGAGGTGGAGGACGACGACAACGACGCCATGCTACTGCTTTAGTGCCCTGTAATCTCGGTGGCTGCAGCGACTCTTTAGTTAAACCCAGCCTGAAACGTATTCTTATATATACTTCAATAGGCACACAGATCACTTTTTTCCAATCGTGGACGCTCTCCTTCATTTGTCTATAGGTGAGAGCGAGAGAGAATGACGAGGCGAGGAGAGGCTGCTGCTGTTGCGGATGTTACTGCCACCGTCATCGACGGGTGGACGACGACGAGGAGGAGGAGAACGTCGGAATAGAGAAGCACGCGAAGAAGAGAGATTACATACACGCGCCTTTTTTGCGTCCGAGCAGGTAAATATGGTGACCCCCCGCGCTCCGGGGACTACTACTATAAGAACTACATCCGCACTCCCGCGTGAGCGAGCAAACGCCTATAGATGTACATAAGTATTATACACGACTGTGCAGCTGTATATGGGAATTAGTCGGAAAATTGGGGGGGTGTGGGAGAGGAAGAGTAGTGTGCGCGCTCTACTGAAAGAGATAGAGCAAGTGTGCTTAGTACTCGTAGTAGTTGTAGCAGAGAGAAGTGCGAAAAAGTCGAGAGGATAAGTAGTAGATCCAGAGGGAATGAAGAGAAGTGCAAAGTACACCGCCGCCGTATAGCACGACTATTATCGAAGTGAACATTTGAGGGAGAAAGAATACCTATACAATGGGGAAATAAATGCGTACTGTGAGCGATAAGGACCGATAAGCGTTATGTAATTATCAACGTGAAAATTAACTACGTCTCGATGAAAAAAGCGCACGTATCGAACGAGACGAGCGAGAGAGAGAGAAAGAGAGAGTATTGATTGCTGACCTCGTGTTATTTGACCAAAAGAAAAAAAATCAGATGCACATACGGGCTGGGCAATGTTGTTCGGAGTAATTAATGGCGGATTGAGGCCAAAATGAGCCGAGACTCGAACAATTGAACATGAGTGCACAACTTCGTACGTTTATAATTTGCAAGAAGAAAAAGTTTGAATTAAATCGAGTTACTATGCAAATATTTCGCAGCTCTGGCTACTAAAATACTTTGGACGATGAGAGCAAAAGGTTTGAAAATGAAAAAAGAATTAATTAGTTGCTTAAAATGTAGATGTGCGTGAGTTAATCCTATAATTTAAGTGGGTACCTATATATAGCTTTTGAAATAAGAACTTTTTTTATTACTTCCTAAATAGTTTTTGTGCAGGATAAAAACATAAATAAAGTTCTACACTAAATTTTTTTTATTTTATTTTTTATTACTAGTTCCTAACAGTGCTAAAAAGGCAAATGCAAATCACAACAAAATCTTTCGTATAAGTACAAAACAATAAAAAAAAAAAAATAAATAAATAAAAAACTACAATATCTAACAAAATTACAGAATTCCGTTTGGTAAATAATTAATATAGTTAAGCAACAACCTTAATGCAAACTTCAGTGCCCTACGCCCCTACAAGAAAAGAAAGTCAGGTAACATCAACCAAAAAGATTCATATTCCCCATCCGTAGCTAGGTATATTAGTAAACTTTAAAACTCCACATTCCGCATTATAGAGACCCTCACGTCCCTCCATACTTAGAAACTTGACCAAACTCGACCAACAATTGCTGACCGACCGTTACGATCCAACATCTAGAAAACTTTTCATAATCAGCCATGCCCTTATCTTTACACAAAGCTCCGACCTCTCCCCAAGTAGAAAAACACTCGGCAACGTCGCATGCATCCAATCACGCCTTCCCGGAAGTCGCGAGTGGGGAGCCTGTCCGCGCGCGCGCACGCGTTACCGGAAATCTTGCGCAGCTCAACACACCGAAAAAAAGATCTTGGTCTTGGCGCCGAGAAACTACCACAGACGCTGCTTCAAATATAAAAGAGAACCGTCAACTCAATCCTCAGGTCACAACTTATACCTATACACATCGAAGAAACGGATTGCTTGCTTACGCGCGCGGGCTCTGCAACTGCCGTCTCTTGTCTGTCTTCCGTTGTGCTGTTGCTTCGACCAATCAGCGAGCGAAGGCATCTACAGCCGCCAGTTCTCTCGCCACCTGTCGGGCCGAGCGAGCGAGCGGGCGAGCGAGCGAGTAAGCGGGCACGGGCTCAGCGCGCGCGTCCATTCTCGTCCGGGCGGCACGCCGAGCGGCGCAGAGAGAGAGAGAGAGCGCGCAGAGCACACTCGTATATACTTCCACAGAATCGTAGGAACCGCCGTGGCGCGTGCGTCGGTTGTTTTTCGTGCGGCACATGGCGAGACGACGCTGTAAGCAAGCCACCGTGAAGAGGAACAGAGCGACAAAGAAGACTATTACGAGACAACGTGGGATACAGCGGTTTTGGGTTCAGAGCCACATTGCAGCTGATGACGACGTTGCTAGATAGATTTTTGTTATGCACCTGGATTGCGTGTATAAATTGCTGGTAGGTACCTTGCACGAACAAACAAAACGTCTTTGAAGCGAGCGAGAGCGCTGTACTCCTTTGTTTTCTGGGTAGGGCGGGTGTCAGGATCGTACAAAGAGAAAAACGGCGAATTGATAAATTTTGTTAGGAATCAAGTTTTCGTAGATATTAACAGTGAACTAAATAGTTTTTGGTGAGCTGCACGAGGCCCTCTGTCGGTGTCTCAGTGCGCATGCCCGAAGCGGAAGGCGATCTGAAAGATCCGTCTTACAATATGGCCGACCGTAAAGTCAGCTATTTTTAGAAAAGTTTGGTGAATTTTCGTTTATTGAAAATTGATAAAGTTTTGGATAATGAAAATTTGTTATGTTTTTAAAAAATTAATATACTGGTGATGTTTAGAGCTTTAGAACGATTAGTGAATGTGACCAGTGGTGTAAGATATTACAATATGGCGCTAGAGCATTATGAATCAAGAGAAGAAATGTTTAAGTGGTGTTTATACTAATTTAAAGCAATTTATTCGAGGTAAAGTAAGTTGTAAGCGTAAAATTAAGTTAGTGATAAATAGTGAACAATTATATTGTTTATTAATAGTGTAGTGTGTAAATGGCACTTCAGATTTGTTGCAGTATCTTTCATTATTTTAATATAACTTTTAGTTAAATTCTGATTTAACCGAGCAAAAAGATTGATTAAATTCTTTTATACCACTCTAACCTCAAAATCATAACTTTAATATGATTATTCGGCTCTTGTGGTATAAAATACGATTCGAAACTGATGCGTAAGAAGGTTTTTTAGCTCATGTGACTTTTCTCACTCGCTTCGCTCGTGCGAAAAACGTCACATGAGCTAAATAATCACCTTCCGC
>UXGD01002109.1:0-28439 GCA_900474315.1 Torymus auratus
TGCTGCTATTAGTTTAGCGTACGAAGCACATAAATGAGACCGAGTGTACCATATTCAATTTTTACGCAGAAAACCAGCCCTGTAAACCATATTATTGTGCCGTGCACGCTAAATTCGGAGCATGTAAAGAAGTATCAAAGAAGGGCACTTTTTCAACTGTCCTCTAAAAATTCTAGAGATTTTCCCATATGATGGCATTCTGAGGTTTGCTTTTGCCTATGAATTTTACTCAAAATTTTAATTTGATATTAATCGCTATTTCTCTTTTATAATAACAACACACTATATGAGATATTCAAATATAGTATTACCATGTTACCATTACATATCAATATGTTTGATAACTCAATAACTTTCTTTCAAACAAAGAATATTTTTATAAGAGATAAATACGCGAATTTCATACATGATGATTCATCGATAAATTTAAAATTAGCGGTTTTAAAAACTTAACGATCTACTCATGAAGCGACATTGTAATTAATGCCGCATGTTATAAAGGCTATTTACTTGTATCGTGCCGAATGTCAATAAAACTTTTTTATTTTCATCCTGGCATTTCATTTTATGAATACATAAAAAAAATATCAACTCCAATCAAATTCCTCAAGTACATACATTACGCGTAAAATCTTTTATACACAACGAATCCGCAAGTGCCGAAGTACACGACTTTTAAAGTTCGAAAAAAAAGGAAAAAAACGTTAATTGCTAATGGCTCCACTTACGACCACCGCGCCATCTGAGACCGTTAATACAGCAATAAATGTACGCAATGAAAATGAAACATTTAAAATATACAACGCGCGCATGCTGCACAGGCGAAAGATAATATACGACCCTCGTCGCGTGAATTTCTCGCGCGCGAGCTTCTTTGTTCGCGCATACGATTATTGCCGCGTGCGCGTGGTTCTCCTCTCTCTCTCTCTCCAAACATCATATCGTGCTCTCTCGCGCCTCTTGAAGCAACAAACGATCGATAAAGTCTCACACGCGCGTGTATTATACAGCCAAAAAAAAAACCTCGCGAAAAACAGGTATATTCGCGCGTGTCTGCGTAATTCCGCTATAAGAGTATATAGTAGGTAGCGAACCAGGAGCAGAGGAAGAATTCTGACGCCCTTGAAACAGGCTGTCCTTGCATACCACGAATCTCCCGAGAGTGAGAGAGAAAGAGAGCCCACCTCGGGTCATATCAACCCACTTGGCGGCTATATGCCAATACAAACACACACACACAGGTATATAAAAGGGGGAGAGAGACGAGGGGGTTCGAAAAAATCGAGCGGAGCGAGCCTTACTTCCACAATTAGCATTGTGGGGGCCGCTCATTATTCGGCGAAAAACGAGGCAAAAGGAAAGAGCTGAAATTCGCATTCCTCCCAATTCCCACACACACACATACTCGAGTTCTCTCCTCTCGTTTGATTTGTCCGGGCGCTTTTACTCCCTCTTTCTCTTTGTTTCTGTTTCTCCTCTCCGCGCGCCGGCCAATTACTTCTCCACCTGGGAACGCACCGAGCCGTGGGAGGGCAGAGAGAGAGAAGAAGAAGGAGAGGAAGGAACGAACCGGTGAGAAGGGAGCGCTCTCGTGGATAAAGGTGTGCATGTGCACGCGCGAGAGCAGCGGGCGCGCGCATGCGAGAAAGAAGGAGATGAGCAAAAAAAATGGGCAGAGAGGAGCCGAGCGCTGAGAATGAGAGAGAAGGAGAGCGCCGTATAGCAGCGATTCTCAATCCGGTCAAGCCGGCCGCGGTTGTCGAGGCGCGCAGTGCGTGATAGCAGTACTCTTGCGCGTAAATTGCGAGTGATGGCGACGGTGCTCAGGACCTGCGAGATCTGCGAACTATATAGCTTTGGCTTGTGTATTAAGTTTTCGAAAGCTCTCGCGGGGTTTAAATGATGACGGAGGAGAGTTTACCGTTGGTATATATGTAACTTTTTTTGTTTATCATCCGTGATGTGGAGTTTTTTTTTTATAATGTTCGGTATATTGCTAGAATGACATGTTTGAAAATCTGGAAACGTTATGTGGTTAGTAAACGGGGTGTATTTTTAAATGTTGAGGTATGTATGTAAAGTATAAGTATAGAAAAATATATACTGAGAGTTCGGTAGAATTATTATTATGGTTTTTCGATGTAAAGGTATAACAGAAAGATATATACTGAAGCTCAGCACTTTGCACACTTTTTATGCAAGAAAGTCCCTATCAATAAAAGGCCCATAAATTTGGGCGCGCGCTCGTATTATGCTCGACGGCGGCTCTCGCTCAATTTCGTCTTTGACCCAGACACAAAGGAACCCGTTGTGATGGGGGAGAGAAGCAATAGGAAATGCGCGCTTGCTATTCTGTCCTTCCTTTTTCTGTGGTTACATATGTATACTTTTCTTTTATTCGGGGTTACTTAATTAATGCTGATAATTTAACGTTTCTGATAAATTTTACAATATTATATAGCGATGCGGAGAATGTTTTTTTTTTAATGGTAGGAGCGATTGAATTTTATTACCCAATGTTGCAATGAAAAATTTTCTGGTATAATTTCAAGCGCGTTTTGTTAAGTATTGAGAAAGCGAGCGTTGAGAAACGCACGTGGGGTGAATTTGTAATTTATATTTAGAGAATATTAACGACGGCTAATTTTTGCAAGTAATGCTGCAGCAGCGGCATATAAGTTTTTTTTTTCTTTTTTAAGTTTTAAAGTCTATTGCATTCCCAACATTCTTTAGGCTTATAGAAAAGCTCGTAATAATATATGTACGTGAATTCCTGCGCCGCGCATTGCACCTTTTAAACTTCATTAGAGTGTTTAGCGGTCGTCTATAACTTAAGACTGAAGTTCCGCAATTTGAACGCAACGAAAAATTGTTGCTTTCTGGAAAAAGAAAACGTAAAAATACGTGGTAAATTCTTGTAAATAAATTTTAAAGTGATCAACAAAATTGAAATTTTGCTATTTTAATTTAACTAGTGATTTACAATCTATAATGTTAGTGTGTATAATATTGAATAAAATTTTCTAACTGAATAAAAAAAAACAAAAATACATTTTTACTGGCTTATATAAGTAATTGTTTGATTAATAAAAAGTATGACTATTTTAAGCACTGATATTTAATTATTTTACGATATAATAGGATAAGACGAATAGATTGAACAACAATAATACAATGTGTAATTACACTTCAATTTACAATCCACTTTATGAGTCATAACGGTTAATGTGAGATAACATTGAACAAAGTTAACTGATTCCACGACATATTATTAAATAATTTATATGAATTGAATACCTGAGAAAAGTTGCACTCATTCCTATACATCAGAAATAAATTGGAGCTATCAAATTCGTTCTTTTTAAAAATCAATAAATATTTCAAAAATATATTACCATTTCTTCTACGAAAACTCCTTAAAATTACCAAATTCCCATTAAGCATATAACAACATTATCAATCTCAATCCTCCCAACCGTTCTCGAAGACGCTATAACCAAATCACGCCCAGTGCCATCGTCCACCCCCACTATAGCCTTGCGAAAAACCGTCGCAACCTTTGATCAAGCTCCTCTTATATACAGGTCTCCGGCACTGCCGGGGGTCCCGTGAGAACCACTGCGCGCGAGGTAGCAGCAGCAGCCGTGTGCGGTTCTACTCCGCGCGCGGCGAGCGCGTAGTAGGGATGGGACAGGAGGGTCGAGGTGTGAGGAGTGGCTCAAGGCCGGTCGCGCGCGCGCGCTCTCTGTCAAGTCAGAAAAGGCCGAGCAGCGCACACGCGAGAGAGAGAAAGAGTATGTGTGTGTGTACGCGTGTATTACGTAAGAGAGCCTTCCTTTCCCGTTCGTTCGCCTCTCGCTCTACTATATATCGGTCTATCTGTAACGCGGTTCTGAGGGTATGGATGGCAGGCCACGTGGGGGGTTTATGGTGCTGAACGAGGATCGGTAAATATTTCGACGGTCGCGCGCAGGCGGGAGGTAGGTAGGTGACGACGGGTATATGTGGTTTGCTGGGCAATGAGTTGGGTATACTGATGGATTGCGGGGGAGATAGATGGTGGATAGTCGTGGAGAGACGCGTGGCGGAAGATGGTTGGGTATTGTTAGTAGGGAAACAGTATTTTTAAATGTTAGTTGTTTCGTGGCGATGAACAATTTTATTTATTCGATTGCCAATGTTTACTGATTCGCATTGATAAATCAAAGGTATGCTGAAGATTTGGGCACCGACATTTTATACACTGCTAATCGTGTCGATAATATTTCAGTTATTTTTCCTATAAATATACTTTCGATTAGAATACCTTGGAGAAAAGATAAATATCCGAGCGAATTAAAATTGTTAATTGGTGCGTCTAGTTCGAAAATATTGAAATTAGTTAAATTGCGTTATATGCAAATCAAAAAGAAAAGATTTTAATCGTGTAGTAAATACACAGATAGATTTTTCGCAGAAAAATTATCTTGGAATTCGCGGTAAAAATTACCGTACAGACTCACTTGACTGTAACCGTGGTCACATGTGGTCGTTCCGCTGCTTTTTGCGGTGGCAATCGGAAAATTTTCCCGCGACTATCACGGTAAAGATTTGCGGAAATGTTTTTCTTTTTTTTTTTTTTCACAATTTTTATTGTATATCGCTGGAAAATTTGTATAACACAAAATTTATAGTATAGTACAGTAACATTTCTCGTGATGAATACCTATTACCGCAGCAATAATTGTAGAAAATACGTGTAAAAAGTTACAGAAAAGGCAAACATTCATCGATTAAACGAACTTCGCGGTAATTTTTATAGGAAAATTCTATCCATGTATATTTATTACACAATATAGGACATTATTTTACGTTGCTTCGTTTATTTACACAATATCCTATTCTGTAACAAACACAAACTGCCAATGAAAACAATGTCACACGTTCGACAAACCGCCCTTCAAGTACGACTCATTCCTTCACAAAAAAATGCATACCTTGTATACCTCCCAATAGGAGAAAACCTTGCGCGTGCGTACTTGCAAAATAGCAATCACCGTTCTCTCAGCGAGGTTAGGGGTGTCAGAGTGGTTGCGAGTATAACACCGACGTGACCGTAAAAACGTGATCACCGACACTGTGCAAGTTATACTCACTCAGCTACAGCGCAGTATAGTTGCTTCACGCGAATTTCAACGGACGTGAAAACCGCGTGCATACGTGCGAGATGCAGTTGTCTTTCGTTTCGTATATACACGCAGAGATGGTTGCAAGAGAAATGGGTGTAATACGGTACGAGGTTGCCGAAATTATACGGAGGAAAAGCTGTCAATACCGGGAAATCAAAAGTACGATGGATCGCGTGTGTTAACAGCTTGTTAAATGCGATACGTGACACTAACAAGGTTTACAGAGCGGTCGTCTCCGTTGTGGGAAGAATCTCGCCGCGCTCTCTGATTAATTGATGACTTCACGAGATTTTTCTTAGTTTAGTTAATTCACCTACATCAAATTACTTAAAACAAGTAAGAAACTGCTTCTAAAGCTGATGATGTTATATTCCGCAATTTAATGAACGCAGCGTAATTTTGATTTGCTCTAACAAACATAGGAAAGAGTCGAGTATATATGCGTGGCACGAACAAAAAAAATTAAGATCGTAAAAAGATTAGAAATAAAAGATGTACATCTAAAATAGCACGAATTAAGATGTTTCAAGATGAAATTATGATATTTAAAAGTAACCATATAAAGGATGACTTTAAGATCTTAAGAATATACGGCTTTATTACTATTTCAACATGAAATAAAGATTTTCAAAATTCTTTTGTAGCACAAGGTTTGTATATATTTAAGATTTTTATATAGATGAGTAGAGATGTTCAACAAGATGATATTATTATGATTTTATATAAGATAAACTTTTACGACAACGGTCATGGTAAAGATGACGCTTGAAGTTCAATTTCAGGCTGCATTAAGCAATTGAAGAATTTGTTGATGCAGTGCCGAAGATATTGAAGATGCTCTTAATACCTTGAAGAAGGTTCGTAAATCTGTTTTGGCAGGTAAACCATCTCTTGCCCAAAGTATGGTGCACTGCGTTACATCTCTTCCAATAACTCTCTTAAGAAGATGGGGTACCACGTGATGAAAAGCAACCGCCGAAGCAACGACCTTGGCTGAAGAAATCGAGTCGAAATTTCAGGACAAGCCATCGTTCCTTTTTAAGCTCTTAATTTGGTCAAGCTTGAAGTAACATCCTATACTATACACGACCTAAATTTTCCCCTTTAAGACATAATTCCATTTTTATTCAATTATTTATTTATTGATGTTTTCATGCACAAAGTCATCGGCCAATCAGAGTACGCGGCAGGGAGCTTTTTCACGCCACCTGGAAGTTCAAATGCGTTCGTACGGTAGTATTTTTTAAAATTCATTAGGACAGAAATGTATCATTTCTTTGATGTACAGACTTTACGATCCGGACAGTCGAGAACCTTTTCATACCAATCCAGGCGTAAGACCAAGCGCAGACCATATTTTGCTTACGCAAAGTCTTTGTAGAAGACTTATCAAGCTTTGCAAACTATAATATTGTTCAACAGGTATAATATATACCAACAACTTAATATATTATATTTTTCATAAATTTTTATTAATATTTAGCAGCAATTTATAATGCAACTTGTACTCAAAATGTTAATTTACTTTGGTGCGCATACATTTTTTTAAAGTTCATTATTTTCAAAATCCAGCAGCTTCACAGTTGCACAAAACTCAACACTAATAAAGCTACCCTCTAACTCATCTTTTCTTTAAAAGGAAAAAAAAACCTGTACAACTCGAGCTCCTTACCGCTCGCAGCTTCCCGCGGCTCCGGGTCGCACGGCCATAAATTCAAAAGCAATCGAGGAAAATGTCCCGCACGCACGCGCAGGCAGACACACATATATATATGCGCATAATGCACGAGCGCGTAACGACTCTCTCGTCGGTCTCTCACATAAGCCGCGCGCGCGTAAAATTATGCCGATATTTCGCGGAATCGTGAAACGTGACGCGCAGACTACATATACACGTATATTTCACTCATTACACATACATATACACTAGCTGTATATATGCGCCGCCGCTCGTTTTGCATTTTCTACTATACATACTATACGCGCCGCCTGGCTTTTAGGAACCGCGCGAGTTTGCGCACACGCGTGTATGATAAGATAAGTTTTTACGCGCCGCGAGTGCTTTTTTTGTCTCTCTCTGACTCCGTTCGCCCCTCGCACTTTATCGCGCCCCGTTTCAATTAAAGCTGCGCGCGCTCAGCTAGAGTGCAAGAGAGTTCCCATAAGAATTAATAAATCAATTATACGCGGCCGGCCGTTAATATGGCGGCGCGTGTGCTGCGGTGTGATGCAGGGCTCTCGGTTACACGGCGCGCGAAAGACGATTTTTTAACGCGGCTGCAACGCTGTGTGTTGTGAGAGAGAGAAGAGGAGAGTAGTGAGTTTGAAATTACGCGCGAGCGCGCAGGCGCGTAAATTTTATTGTTGTGCAGTGCCCGCGCGCGTGCGGTGTATAAGAAACGGTTTCTCCAAAGTGCCGGCGCGCGAATGGATTATGCAAAGTGTGCGGAATGTAAGGACGGGGGGATAGGTTTACGTTTTATTTTCCGGAATGATTATATTTGCGTTTAGAGTATTCTTTGCGGAATTGAAACTTTAGTAATAGATTTTGAAATAATTCAAATTGATCTTTATTCCTATTCTTAGTATTAAATAGATTTGATATACAATGTAATACTAGCGCTATGATAAAAAAAAACAGTAGTCGCAGGGAAATAAATTAATAGAAATTCAACGATTAAAAAGAAAACAGCATCAGCCGAGCAGAGTTTTTTCCTCCCGTCGCACGCGCGCATAAAACTCGAAATGCATATTATCTCCGGTCTCGCAGCCGCCGCGCGATTATAGCATCCGCTTTACCGTTACTGCAGCAGCCGCATTTCTACGAAAAAAAAAAACAACTCCAAAGGCATCCGTGTCTCTTTCACCTCGAAAAAGTCACCTTCCCACACACGGCTTCTCCATAAATTCCTATACGCAAACATCACGTGTGCAGTGTCTTCCAAGCCTCGTTAATCGGCTATCCATTGTGGCGCCCCTTCGAAAAAAGCTCGCGAAAAAGTTCCAGCCGGTGAAAAAATGATACGAGAGTAGGAATCGGTTCGCCGTTGTGTATAGAGCGAGAAGTCTGCACGGCGCACGGGAAAGGCGAGCGCGCGCGTTCGTTGCGAAACTTGTCGCCTGCACAAAAAACGTAGAGAGACTGAAGGGAGAGAGAGAGACGCGCGCGAGGAACTAGATAAGGCGACAGGAGATGGAGAATCGAGCGGAAAGTTGAGGTTTTTGGGAGTTTTTGGTGCAGTGAGTGTGTTGTATATAGATTTTGGGGGAAGGGCGCAGTTTACAGGGGAATTCGTTGTTGTTGAGAACGATTATGATTTATAATTTTTTTTTTAATTGTAGGACATCGGAATTTTAAAAAAGCGAATGATAAGTAATTAAATTTTTATAAATAGGCAAGAAAAATCGGTATCTTTAGTTCGATGTATTCAGTTTCGATGTATTCTAACTAATTATAGATAAAACAGACGTAAATCAAGAAATATTTTTAACTGATTTATGAAATCTATAATCTTATAATTCTTTTATTCGTACATGCAAAATATTTTTATATAGGACTACACTTTAACGCATATATATACAAAATGAAGACCAAAGTAGCGAAAATGTTATATAAATTTCTACGAAATCGTTCCCAAAGATAAAACCAGCACAAAATATTCCAAGCATAATAAGATTAAATAATATAAGAACGCGAGATACGCGAACCGGTCCGAAATACCAATATCCTTATAATCACTTGTCGGCGCGAGAACCCGCGCCGCGGACTTTTCAATTAGGTGCAACGTCATTACCCACTCGGCTTTTCAAAGTTTTCCGACAACTCGCCATATATATACTCTCTCTCTCTTGCGCGCGCGCGGCCGGCTTTGAAAATTCAACGAAGCGACGGCTTTGGGAAACCATGCGCCAATTTCACTTTCGACTTGCCGGCGCTTCGTGGCGGCTTTCTTCCCTCGCTGTGTTACGTAAACCGAGCCACCGTGTAATAAGTACACACACACATACGTGAAAAGACGGCGGCGGTGCAATTAGTTTGCGTGCGCGCGGTTTTGCAAAATTGAATGGAGCTGTGTGTATGTGGACACTTTTGTATTATACGAAGAAGTTTGAGTAGAAAATTTTGTCGTTGAATTAATGGGAAATTCAAAGTTGGAAGATTCAGCGATTGATTCTACGATGAGATTAGATGGTATATCGGTGGAAGGTGTTGTGCGGAGTGTATGTTTTCATAATAAAATTTTATAAAGACAATGAGCGATAAATTCTGATGATTAAAGTATAAACTGGGCTAAAGTATGCGAAATTCGCGCTTTCGTGTGGGGAATTATGCAACTGCCGGTGTTTGAATGATACACTGATATTCGTTTGGAACTTTTTTTTATTGGATTGAATATTCGGTTGTACTAGTAAAATTGGATATGAGGATAATTTTCTTTTTCAGGGAGTGATCAAATTTAGCTGATTAATAGTATAAGGAAATGGGTCTGAAGTTTGCATCGTTGGAGTGGAACGAAATATTTTTTTACAATTAATTAAAATTATTAAGCAATGGAAATATCTAAATCTTTTTTATAAAGTTGTTTGATACTTTAAAACAATAAATCTACATGCAAAATTAATATTAATTATTATAAACTGGAAGTAAAATCAAATTTTTTCTTTTTTTTGTTGCACTCCAACGTTGAAAATTTCAGACTCATATAAGGAAAATATCGGTCCGGTATAATTATAACACTGTCTTTAATTGAAGTTTTACGTTTTAAAGTAACTGAAGGCATTAAAATACTTTATTCAATGTTTATGACGTTAAAATTACAAAATCTACCGTTATGTAACTTGCAATATATCTTCAAAGTATGGGAAACAAAATATCAACCGATAATAAATTTTAATTATTTACATATTGTAGCATATAAAGAAACATAAATTATTTTTATAACTGTTTTAAAGAACCAGCTATACGTATATGTCTGCGAACTTGAAAGCTGCTTGTTAACATTGTATAAAGTACAAGTGAATTCGATACGTCAATTGATCTCATAAAAACAAAACTACTACTTTTAAAAACCATTTTATTTCATTAAAAATTCATATTTACCCACTATAATTTATCCTCGCGAAATAACCCATTATGCAACGCCCAGCACACATCCAAACAACATCAAGCCCAATATCGCTTACCCAACCCACTTTGCCCGAAACTTCTCAAAACTCTCTCGCCGTCTTACCTCCATAATATCCTTCCACTTAAAAACCGCAAAAATCCCAGAACCTCGCACCTCCTTCCATTGCAACATACACACACACACACACACACTTGCGCGAAAATCCCATCCATTCACCTTCCATCTCGTTACGCACGCGCGGCGCTGGCCAAAAAATCCAGCAGAACAATATGCGCTCGCTCTGGCACCTGTTGTGCGCGCACAGAGCCGCGGAGGGGAATATCCTCGCCGTTTCTCAGCATCGCATATATACATGTGTGTGCGCGCACTCGTCGCGCCTACGCGAAGGTCGTCGGCCCATTAACGCTCTCGCGGCAGCGAGAAAAGAGAGGTGGAAAGGGGCCGAAAGGGGAAGGAGGAAGGAGCGAGGGAGAAAGAGAGAGAGAGAGAGAAAAGTTTTGCGTTCTTTCACTTCGGAGCTGCTGCTGCTGCTGGACGACGGAGGAGAGTGGAGCGGAGTGCGAGTCGGAAAGTTTAAAGGCTGCAGTATATGTGTGTGCATGTGCTGTCGACTTGCAATGTGTGTGTGCTGTATATTACCTGTGGGTAGAGAGCGATCGGCTCGCGGATTTGCGGAATCGGCGCTGCAGCGAGATTTCGTTGACGGGATAATTTTTTCCGAGAAATTTCGCTCTGAGAACGATGATTGCGTTAAATTGTTGTACATGGTTTAATTTAAATGCTGCGCGTGATGTGTGTTAAGTTTTTTATGGAAAGTTCGTCATTAATATTATATTGATCGATTATAATTAAAATTGTTAGTTTTAATCAGAACCGTCGATGTTAAAGCTACGTATACGCTTTCAATAACTTCATTTAGTTATGTACAGTTTGATTCTAATATAGAAATGGAAACTTTTAAATGATTATTTATATTTAGCGAATCAATAAAATTGGTTCACGAAGGAATTTATAATTATAATCTCACATATCAATTCTTTTCTCAAAATACACGTATACCGTTTTAAAATATTTTTTATTACAATTTCAATCCAACATATGTTTGATTAAGATGTAAACACTAGTGTAGAATTACATCCCGAGATGAATCTTAATATTTTAAGAACCAAGTCAACAAAGGCAGGCAATTATCATGATGTAGATAGGTTTGCTCCAAAATATTTGAATACGCATCGGTACATAGTTACCCCACATATCTTGAATAATGACCTTTATAAATGTTTATTATCAACAAGACTAACAATTTTCATTAATATAAATACCAAAGGTACCAATTCAAACATTTACGAGCACTAATGCATTTCGGAGCACTCGTCGTGCTCCAAAATGTTTTTTTTCCCCACCGCATAAATCATACACAGCACTCAATGCAAGTATAATAACACTAAGTAGATGTTTTGAAAATGTAAGAAGCTCTACGACGGGTTAACGATCGCCCCAACAATGTTGCAATAATAAAACGCGCTATCATAAACGTTATCGCGCGCAGCGTGTTTACTTATTATCCTGTTCCCGCGCGTCTGCCTCATTAAAACAATTAGATGCTACTCAAAGTATCGTCATTATTCTTCTTCATCGCCGCCGTTCGACATTATAATACACTTCTCACTCGTGGCGTAAAATGAGCTATATATAAACGTCAACGAGCCGTTCGTATCTAACGATTGCATTAGATCTTCACTTAGTATTCGCGAATGACACAAACTATATATCCTTCTTCTTTACATTAGCTACTGCGCACTATCTCTTTCTTCCTACGACAATCATTTTGGATACTGTTAAAAAACAACAACTCAGGTTTCCCGGTGTACAACTACGTCACGCTGTCAGCAAAAACGAATCTCGACACTCCGCTCCATTTTGCTTGCAAGTATATATAGGTATCGGACAGCTCGCGTTAACACACCTGTTACGTATATCCAACCGACACACACGCGCGAAGCTCTCGACGACAACCGATCTCCAAAAAAAAAATCACGCCGATATCCTCCAATCTCTCAGTCATGCACACACACGCGCACTCACCTCTCACTCAAAAGACCTCTTTCTCCTTCTCTCTCTCTCGCGCGCTCCACATCTATATATCCCTCTCTTTCTTCGCGATCGCGACGGAAAGAAACCGCGCGCGGTCCGGTCGCTCGTCGAGACATAACCTCTCTCTCCCCCTCCAGCATACACGTATATACACACATACACATATCACAGCCGCTTGCTCGCACCCGTACGAGCGCGAGCGAGCGAGAGAGAGAGAGAGTGAAGAAAAAAAAGGGGCATCATCCTCGAAGGACGCATCGCGCGCACAAAGCGCGAGCGAGTCCGAGTGAAGTGAGAGACTCACCTCGTGCGCGGCTGCTGCACCGTTATCCAGCGACGGTGGCGGTGGTGGCGGCGGCGATCGTCGATCGGCGGCTGCGGCATTCCCACCTACGCGCGAGAGCGGGGCCACACAAAGGGCGACTCTCTCACACACACGCGCACACACAGCGGCTGCTGATACTGCTGGTTATTCTGCTGCTGCTCCGCGAGACGCGCACTGCTGCTGCAGCAGCACGTAACAATCCTGCGTGCGCTCTGCCTTCTCTCTTTCTCTCTCGCTGCAGCAGCGGAGAGAAAGAGCGGACGAGAGACAGACACACACACACACTCGCAGAGAGCGCGAGAGAGGTTGTTGTATATATGTACAGTAGAAGAGAGAGAGACCGTACGTACGTACATATATACGTGTGTACACGTTGGGTATAATATGAAAGACACGGGACAGCGGTGATATACAGGCACTTTCACGAGTTGTCGTCGTCGTCGGCGTTGTCTTGCGTTCACCAGGTCTCTTTGCACTTGTGAATATATATATAAGTATACTCGCGTATATATAATCTCGGCGGAGAGAGATAGAGCGGACGGACAAGACTGAAGGGGCGCGCGCGCGATCGCGTGCACGGCGGGTGAAGCGCGACAGTGCGACTGCCCCGAGAGCGAGCGAGAGTCCGCGCGGCGGCAGGAACGCCGCGACTGAGCGCTCTCTTCTCGCTAGCTAGCGCAGCTCCGTAACACGCGCGCAGGCACCGCCAGAGAGGTGAGGTTATCGATACAGTGCACGGCCACCAGCGGGCGCTTCGTTACTCTCCGTGTAGTCAGTATATACACGACTCTCTGCTCAGCAGTCTGTGCAGCGCGCGAACTGAAGTTTCTTTGGTTCTCTATATACTTACTTATATACTTACTCGCTCTTTTTCTCTTCGGCTTCGCGCGCGAGCTCGGTCGGTCTTTCTTCTTTCGAGCGCCGCGTGCGAAGTGTAAGTAAGTATAGGCAGGTATGAGCATGAGTGCAGTATATTGGTTGTGGGTTTGGGAGTAAAGGACTATAATGTGGCTTTTTCACTTGTGCGAGGGCGGTTTTCGACGATCGTGCCGGTGAATGGGGTGATTTTTTTAGTGAGTAGAAGCAGCGTTCAGAGCTTTTGTCCGGTGATTGGAAGCTGGTTGCCGGTGATCGCGGAGTTGTAGGAATTCAACGTATATACATTATTTGGATTTTGGAATATTGTAATTATATAATTTCAAGGTTTCAAAAGTTGTATAGTAATGTTACGCAGATTGATAAAACAATATAAGAAAGTGTTCAAACCAAAATCAATAAGTATTCATTTTTCAAGGGATAAAGGGATGAAACTGCACTTTCCAAATGTCTAAGGATTCCTATGTAAACATGTGGGCTGGATATGTATCAAAAGGATCGCCATCGATCAAAACCCTTGATACTTGTATATGCTACCCTTGTTCAAGGGTGCCAACTCATACTATTCTCACCACTCACATCGATGTTTAAAATGGATAAAAGTATAAGGAAATTATAAACAGATGGAAATGAGATAATATAGTTATTGAGAAATCAGAAAGTAAGATATGATAATAAATTATGACTTTTGATATTTCTTATTGATGAGTGTGTGCCTAAAATCCAATTTCGACCCCTCGGACTCTCAGAAATCATTCATTCTTAGAGCTGTTTCGATAAGTACCTCGCAAGCTCTGTTGCTTATATCGACGGTTGCGACAGCGAAAGCTTCGAAAACCCTCTAACTCAGCGAAGGTTTCGAAAACCCTCTAACTCGGTGAATGTTTCAAAAATCCCCTAACTCGGCGAAGGTTTCAAAAACCCTCTAACTCGGCGGAAATTTCAAAAACCCTCCAACTCAGACGCGTTTTTTTCGTCTTCAAATTTAAGTTTTTTATGTTAAATAATCGATTTTAATTATTTTCTGAATTTCTAATCACGTCTATTCTGCAGAAACCGTATTTTAAAATCTGACTCCTCCAGAGCTGCCACCACAAAATTGAAGAAAAAAAAACGCGTCTGAGTTAGAGGGTTCTCGAAGCCTTCGCTGAGTTAGAGGGTTATTCGTCTCAGCCGTCGATATGTCGAATCTTACAAGAAATTAGCCCTAACTGTGGTGCAAAAATCGCAAAAATTCAAAGTTGAAGCACACCTCTGACAACTGGTTTTTCTTATTCTATAACTGATATAATATACGAAAACCGTGTCGAACATACGGTAACATACGGAAATCGGTATAGTGTTTTTCAGAAAGCTGCTTTTCATTTTTCTTATGGGAATTTAACATGGGCAAAATGGACAAAAAGTAGTCAGTGATGATTAAGTTCCACAAAAAAGGAATTAAAGTAGAAGAAAGGAGCTTTAATTTGAGATGAGAATCTTTAAAATCGCTCAATTCGGCGCAAAGTTTACGTGCATTTAAATATCGCGAAAAATTACGAAAAATGAGCGATTTTTCCCGAATCCATGTAATTCAATAATTTTTTATCATTTTTCGCGATTTTCAAATGCACGTAACTTTGCGCCGAATTGACCGATTTTAACGATTACCTTTTAAAATTAAAGCTCTTTTCTTTTACTTTAATTCCTTTTTTGTCAAATATGTGCTTTCTGAAAAACACTATGCCGATTTCATATCTTCAATACCTATATAATAAGAAAAAACAGTTGTCACAGGTGTGCTTCGACTTTGAATTTTTGCACCACAGTTAGGGGTAATTTCTTGTAAAATTCGACATATAAGTACCAAAATCGGAGCATAAAGGTATTTAAAATTATACGCTACTGATAAAAAAGGTATATTTTTGCCGATATTTGCAAAATCGCAACCCCTACAGTAAATTTGAATTTTTAACAAAAAACTTATATTATATTTAAAACAATTGAAAAAAATAATATATTAAATATATATGAGATTATAATTAATAATTTCAGATCTTTTCATTTTAATCGTGTTCATTCATATTAGATATTGAATTATCGCTCTACAATACCACACCTTTTTTCTTATTACTTTTATCTCAAACCATGCGTAGAATTGTTCCTAATCAACAAAATATCCTAAAGCAACATCACAAATCTTACTTCCAACATTAACCAAACTCTTATGCACGAACTAACATCTCAGTCCCCTCGTAGTCGACGTATATATACCACACTACAACCGCGTGGAAACTCGGCATAACTGCCCTCGTCTCGCCTCGCCCGGCGCTCGCTCTGCGTCGTCCTTTTTCATTCCTCTCCCTCCTTCTTACCTCCTTCTTCGCGTCCTGTGTGTGTGCAGTCGAGACTCTCCGCAAGCGCATACCCGCACGCGTATTTGCACAAAACTCGAAAAGGGCCCTCTTGCACTTATATATTACTTACATATAGGTAAATAGGTACACACTACGCGCGTAAATCAAGCGCCAACTATATACACTCGCGTACTTATTATCTCCGCTAAAAGCTGCGGCGCTCATTCACGCTCGCGCGCGTGCACCACACACACACCTGCTGTCCTCTCCTGTGCTCATCTTCTCTTCGCGACGCGCGCCAACTTTGTATGCTACATTATACTTCGGCGAAGTTGACTGTACATCATTGCCGTGAGCGCGTGCGTGACCCTTTTTTGCGTTTATACAATGTGCAGGCTGGTTCTGAGAGATACGGGGGGATGATATAGAGGTGTGTGTGTGTAAAGTTGCAGGACCGATGGCGCCTGCACTCTCTCTCGGCTGTGATGTGTAAATTTGAGTACCGCATAGAGACGACGCCCGAGATGCGTGACCTCTCGAAGGAACGAACGTGCGACGCTCCTTTGTTGCGTGCGTGCTGCGTGCAGGGGTATATGTATATGTATATTGAGGTACAGTGAGACGTGCATGCGGTAAAGGCGCGGGGAGGCGAGAGAGTGGAGAGTACCTGTTGATTTTCAATTGTGGCGCTTTTGTCGCTGCACGCTATTGTTGGAATCTCTCTTTCTCGACTTTACAATGAATATTTCACGGAGTTTTCTGCAAGCTCGTGTGTGGTTTAATTAATTGGTATATTATATCAAAATTGAAAAAATTTGTTTCTTAAATTGCAATTTTTATTTTTTATTACTGTGATAATGTCTATCTAATCCTTTATTTTATTCGATTATTTAACATCTCTCAAGATAGACGATCAGTAATGAAAGTGCGATTGATTGATCAAATTTAATTAATGGAAATGATAAATCGTTCGGGAAGGTGAATTGGTAAAAGACCGTACCGATTTCGAGTCTACATCGACGGTAATCCGCTCCAAAATAGTACACCGAATAAAAAATCTAAATTTTTCAATCAAAAGTGCGGGCGTAAAAACATATCGGTCAGATTAATAATAATTAGAGTATCTGGAAAAAGTGCAATACAAATATAAAAAAAATAAATTATTATTTTAATTGACTTTTTAACTTGAAAAGTAAAATAATAAATACATTATACTGATCGTGAGTCGCAGTATATCTTTCTAAACCGGAGTTCAATAGTTGGTACTTTTCCAAATCGGAGTTGTACGTAGCTGGTACTTTTCTCATGCGAAGCTCTAATTCGCACCTTTTGGTACCTTCTAATTGGTACCGTGTACTAAAACCGCCAGCATATAATACTAAATTCTCACAAAAGTCGCATGAAATGAAACTAATAATTCTTTATATTCAACCCCTGCATATTAATTTTTCCATTTTTTACACTGCACACATCATTAATTTTCCTGTACAATTCACGTTCGGCCATACTTTCCTGTATGTATACCAAACCTCCAACAAAGGCAAAATCTATAATGCACGTATACGTTCCCAATATACCCGGCGCTGCTCCAATTTTCCGCGAGCCGGTGGCGCCCACGTGCTTCTTATAGCACTCGCGTACACATAAAGAAATTCACGCGCACTCTTATAGGAGACCTACCTACCTACCTCGGCGCGCATGCCCTCGGATAATCGAATAATTTTGCAACCCGATAGCCGAAACATTGCCCTTGATTGTGCGGGGCGCGCGTTGCGACGTAAGCCGCGTAACGAATCAATTTACCGCACGCCCGCGCGGGTCGCGAGGGAGCGCTATGTATATTGTACAGCAGCGTACCAGGTGGAAAAAGTCCCGCGGGGAATTGTGCATAGCCGATGGGTATATATGTGTGATGGGTCATGAGTTTGAATTTTGAAAAGGATCGCGCGGTTTTGGAACAATGCTGTAATGCGCCATTTGAATATGTCTATTATTTATTTTTTAGATTTGAATGAGCTCTGAAATTGCTGGTTTTGGTGGGAGAGTGAATTTCTGCACTGGTTACAATGTATTGAGAAATCCTTTTCACAATATTGTTATACTGTACTATTGTTATGTATTGTGCTGTAGAAAAATGTTTAAGTATCTGATTCTGATATGCTAAGCTGTGAATATATATAGTTTTGCAACTGTTCCAAAAACGATGATCATTGTTCTGTAAAGAGACCGAAATTATTTCAAACTCTATGCATAACGAACAATGTGTTAAAACATTGACAGTGTTTTAACTGCAATATTCTAATTTAATTTTCACACACGTGCCTAATCAGGATCTATTTAAGCAGCATCCTTTTAGTCAAGCAATAAGCATGTATACTATAGGTATACACTACTCCGCACCACATCCTCCACTGCAAACTTATGCATCCCACGGCTCGTCAATAAAATATACGTTATGAAATGCCATGTTCCCAAAACCCGCGAAAACGTTACCTACCAAAAAAAGCCCGCACCATCGATACAGATGCCGTCTCATGCGAGCTTTATACACCTCGTGTGTGCGGCGCGATCAGCGTGCACAGGTCAAATCATTCGGAAGTTATTCGCATTTAGAAAGTGAAATTAATTTATAGCCGCTCGCGCGCGCACGGTATCGCGGTCGTGCGCATGCATAATCGTATTTATTCATGATTTAATCCGCGCATATACCCGCGCGCGCGCACTTTTCAAATTGATTATATCCTCGGTAGACGTGTGTAGGTACGCGCGCTTGCTGCACGTTCTCGAGCCGATATAGTTTTGTTTATCGCGCGAAATAGGATCGCGGCGGTGCAGCAGCATGAGTGCGCGCGAGCGGAGGAAAGGTCAAAAATGCGCAAGGATTTTTTTCTGCGTCCCGTTCTCTTGTAAGATATATAGGTACTATATACTCGGTATATGTACCGAGCGCGCAGCCTTCTCGCTGTGCTGTGTGGATAGGGCAATGCTCTTTGAAGTTCCCTCGGCGGCGAGCGTCGTTTATTCTCTCTGGTCCTTGGAAATGAAAGGTGCGAAGTAATTAAGGTTTTCGTTCGCCCGTAGGTTCTATAAGTATGTATCGTATTATACTGCATGTGCAGGTATATATGGGAGAGAGAGAGAGGGGGCGCATGCCTTGTGGGGCCCGTGGCACTTTTACAACCTATTTTGTAACTTTTGTTTGCTATGTCTTAATAGCAAAGATAAATTGATCGCTGCTGGCTTTGGCGCGTTTTCGATCGACTATGGAATCTTATAATAATTTGCTGGATTTTGTGTAGCAATTGGAATTTTTATAATTCGTTGAAATTTATAGTAAATTTATCCAATTTTACAATGTATTCAAATTATATTAGATATTGCAGATTACATTTGAATATATCTGGATATGACAGCTTACTGTTTTAATGGGGTTCGGGATATATCTTCGAATTATGAAAAAGTAAAGATGCTGATCGTTTAAAAAATTTATTTATCATTCTTAAAAAAATAGTTGACAAAATTAGATTTTTAAATTTTAACACGATTTGAACTTTTATCACTATCCTATAAGCTCTCATTGAAAATAAATACAAATAAATTACAAGGATAGACTTAACAAGTTACAAGTTCGATGAGCGCATCAGGCGTTGCTACATTTACATACAACAGTGGTCGCCCCCATGATAAATCTTGAAACGCCAAAACTTATAATTATAAAAAATGCATAATAATAACCACAACTCGTTTGTTCAGGGGCAAACATAAATAATAGATTGCATTAACACACGCTCCGACTTATGCGTTGCTTACATAATACGTTAAAAATATTGTATACATAATCACAAAACTCTAATGATCTTATATGCATTATGGATTATAAAAAGATTATACTAGCAAGCTATGCAAATATACAGTTAAAATGGTGGCCACTAAATTTCTGATTACAGGAATTCACGCCCTTTTACAAACTTTTCGAGATCAAAATATAATATCTCAAGTCTTAGTTTATAATTAGCATTCATAAAAAATGGAAGTAAATTGTAAAACGAGATTAAATTTTTCAATTATTCAAACGTTTTAATATTACCTAACAATTAACCTTTTGAGCAACTAGCAAATTGTAAATATTCCTGAAAATGTATCGTAAATATTTCAAACAAAATATTTTCACTTTGGTTTATAAAAATTGTATGTACTCTAAGCAGATCGAAAATCTCATCAATAGATTAATGATTAAGCAATGGAAACTTAAGATTCATATGATCTGGTTAATTAAAAAATGTTACTTCTTCAAGAATAGTACGAAAACTTAATTTTTCTAAAAAACCCTTTAAGTAAATATCTTTAGTGTTAAACACCAATAATATTTAAGAGTTTCAATGTAATATTTACTATATAATACTTAAAAGTATTTGAAAATTTTAAATATAAAAACACGAAACTATGTATTTAACGTTTACAAACCCAACGATAAAATAACTTTTCATGTTACATCACTTAATTACTTGACTACATCTTCTGCATCTATTTTAATGTATACATATATAGATGCAACATATTTTAGTCTCTTCGTAATTTTAGAGAATAGAATTTTGTCGGCATTAATGCTTTATACATTTTCATACGAAATGATGAAATATACATTATAGTATTTATTCTTAATAATTTGAATGTAATTAAATTTTTCAAGTTTAATTTTACTAATATTTTAAATTGACCTAAACAAATATTATTAGTTTTTTAGTTTAATAGTACTATGATATAGAATAAATTTTAATTTTCAACAGATTGGAAAATCCGAGTCAAACAATGTTTTTTTTAATTCTTAACGAGTAATACAATGCCACTATAAGCGAATTAACCAATAAGTTAAAATTTAATTTAGTATGTTGCTTCTTATGTAGCTTCAAAAAAATTAAAAAAAATCTTCGCCAATCATTCTTTACAAAGAATTGCATTGCGTCAATATTTTATTGTTACGCTCTTAGAAGAAATACTAGAATTCGGTTTTCAAAAGATAAACTCTTTTTCCAATGAATATCCTCTTTAAAAGATCTCCTTGACAAGTTTACACATTTCAGACTTCATAGGCCGCGTGGCCACCACGGTTGAATACCTCTGACAATAAAGGCGAAAACGAATATGATTGTTACAGAAAGACAAAATAAATCGGAAGATTAAGAATAAAATGATCGAAGGCGGGCAAAAATGGTAATATTTTAAATCTTAATCAGGCACATCAGTCTGGAGCCGTCAAGAGACTCTGGGCATCGATCATACTCTCACTCATGATAAAGGACGTATTGATGATGGGGGTGCTAACCGTGTTCCCCGACTTCTTGTTGCTGAACGGATAAAAGCTATTGATGTTCATCTGTAGCAGGTAGGTGGATATTTTGTCAACAGGCGAGGATGATGGGCCACCGCCACCGCAGTTGTTCACGTCCATCTGCAGCTGGGCTACATCGTTCTGCAGCAGTCTTGCGTACATCTCGATCTGATTGCGGCCGCCGTTGTTAATGACTAGGTGCGGTATCCAACGGAAGTAGCATTGCGACCAAATTTCTAGGCACGGTATACCACTCGAGGGCTTCAAGAACATCGACTTTGACTTCGAAGCCGACGACGGAATGTCGATGGACGGTGTCGCTGGCGAATTGAAAAGAGGATTGTAGAATAGCAGAATGTCCTGTTCGCTAAACTGCTCTCGCCAATCCCACACGCTACGCAGCACCAGACGAGTATTTGGATCCTGAAAATTATTATGAATCGTCAATAATTTTATCTGAAGGAAATTAATTTTTTTCGACAGCCTGTTTTAGCCATAGCGTTCAAATAAATAAAAAATTGTTTAATCCATTACTTACAGTTGCCGATTTAATACGGTCCCTCTCACAGTTGAATATAAAGGTTTCAAAAATAGATACATGTGCTGTATCCCACAACGAAGTTAAATACGTTTCTGTGAATTCAAATTCAGCAGGAAATTGTTGGCACAGTTGCCAAACACAGTCCAGATATAGAAGAAACAATGGTGACTAAACAGTAAAATTCAGATTATGTTAAATTATTAGGCTTCTGAAATTGTCTAATTATACACAATTACCTTCTCTGATCCATCATTTTTCAGATGACCAAGACGATCACAAAAAGGATGCCCAGCAGCAACCCATTCTTTTTGTAACAAGGTTTGAAACCCTGTTATTGTTCGAAAATACGGATCTAGCAATAATTGAACCAAACTTGATATGATACAACAAACATCTCTACCAGCACCCTCTAAAAAGTAAAAAAAATAGATAAAATAGAATAGAGTACAAAGAAGTGAATTATATACATGAAAAATTGAAGTCATAAAGACAGTTATACGAGTAATTTCGTGTGCATTTAATTGCATTTAATTATATATCTTGTAGATTTTTAATTAAAAAAGTTTAACACATTGATGATTGTACCTTGTAATATAACAGGGACTCCATCATTTAGTTGTTCACTGGCCTCTACAGATTTTTGTAAACAATATGACACATGTTTTAACCATTTCGTATTTTCCAAGAGGGAATAAAAATTATTTTCTTGTACCAGAAATTGCCTAACACTTTCTGCAAATTAAAAAAAATTTTTAATTTAAATTTATGAAAATCTTCGGCTAAAGCTATTATAATATTACCTGGAGAACACAAATGAACAAATTTGGAATAACTTGAAGCTACAGCTTTGACACTGATATCTTTACTCAATTCAATGATCACAGGCTGTATTTTTCGCGGATGATTTTTACGAATATTTTCTAACATAATATTTTCTTGCGTTCTTTCTGTAATATTTGGACAAAGTTCGGACATTTTCACTAATGCAGCACCTTGCTCATTTGACCAAGACCAAACTGGTGGTCGACTGCCTTGGAAATGTTGAGCCACCTTAATTAATTGACTATCAGTTACTGCCGCGGGAACAATTATAAATTGTGATAAGCTGTAATAAGAATTTATCATTAAACTTCTGAAAATATCTAAAATTATTCATTAAAAATGTAAACATTTATTACCTAGGACAAATTTGAAACTCTTTATTTACAATAGATAGTCGCCAGCCTTTCTTTAAATGCATATTTTTACTATATGTACGATCTAATTCATTTTGCCAGTCATTAATACTACGAAACAGCTGCACTTCTTTGTCTATACTGCTAAAGTAAGGCTCCCTAAATAGAGTAAAGAATACACAAGTTTAGTAGTATATATAATTAAAATTAAAATAAATCAGCAGGGAATCAATACTCACGAATATTCATAAGCAAAAAGTAGATGGTGCTTTGTAGGAAAAGCATGATGTAGTAAAGCATTTAATATGTTTTTTCCATCACCAACATTTGAGAATTTAAAAGAAAATGACCATGTCCTCATGTTCTTTATAATCAATATTCTTTATTAGTTACTATAAATAATTTATTAATTTTTTCATTATGTTCTAAAATAAAAAACTTTATACTTACTTTACATACTATGAAAATCCCTTTCACTTTTGATGGGACAAGAGCCCCTGGCACCAGTTTTCTTTTTTTATCTCCTGTGATTAAATAAATGGTATCAATGTTTGACAAGCACGTATCTGTATATCCATATAAATGATTGTGTTGATAAATATCCTACAGAAGCAAAACATAATAAGTGTAATTTTGTTTGATTTTTCAAGTAATTTATAAAAATTATTTAAATAACTTTCATGAAAAATACGTACATCTCCATTATCATCTGTTGTAACGAAAGTAAGTTTGAAATTGGTGATAGACAAAAATCCTGATATTCCCTGTTTCGATTCACTAACTGGTTCGAACATAAGGACATGTTGTGCCTTAGCAACAACGGCTTCTCCTGCTAATAATTTAATATTGTTTTCATTTATTGAATTTCTTCTGCTAGAACCCAAGTTCTGAAAAAAAGACAGAATACAAATTAATATTTAATAAAAAACATATGTCATCATTAAATTTGGGGTTAGAATCACAGTATCTATAGAATAAAACAATGTTAATATATGTTTTTAAGACAGAATTAAGACAATAGAATTGTAATGAAATTTAAAGTATTATTACTTATTAATAGTTTTCTTAATCATTGTTTATAATGAAATTTTTTAATAATACGATTGATGAGAATCTCATATAAGATTACTTTTCAGGAATGGACGGTTATTATCTCTTTGACTCAATTTTATTTTGATTTCTAATTTTTATTATAGTTATATACAAATTACTTACAAAATTCATCTTCTTTACATTCAAAATTCAATGTACTAATAATATTTCGAAATGACAAGCAAATAGCAAGAATGTGTCAACTTTTAAATGACTAAGTTGTACAATAAAGATAATGTCAAGGATAGATATCGTTTCAAACTATAAATCATGCCTTTTTATCTTGAACTATGACTATATAATATCATGCATGTAATTTACTGTTTACAACTATTATCTCATAAAGTTTTATAACTATAAAGTCATGGTTTGTATTATTTTTCATACATTTTTCTCTTAACTTAAGTTGTTTCTATTATCTATTTATTAAAATAATATTAACTAATATTATTCCAAAATGATAAATTATTACAAGACTTCTAAAGTAGCGTTAACATATTAACAATAAGAACTAAAATTTAGAAATGTTGATAAAGAATGCATATGAATCTAACAGATAAATTGATATTAAACAAATAAATATAATGAACCATTCAGTAAAAAATTAAATAAATATGTACAGTAATAATCAGCAACAATAGAAGAGAATAATGAATGACATTTGACTCTCATTATATTATTGAGATGAATGGAATCAGCATTCAAGGATCCGGCAGCTTAACAGGTATCAAAAAGCAGACATCCTTAAAAATAGTTCAATGAGTAATCACTTAAGTGCAATTACCTGCATCTCATGTTCCTCGAAGCCGACATAGCTTATGAAATTGTTGCAGCTCTTGCTTTCCATAGCAGAGAGAGTAAGGACTTTCCTGCATTCGGTATAGATTTTCTTCAAACTCGCAAGAATCGTAATGATTGGGAAAACGAGCGTGGTCGTGCGGAAAACGCTCACGTCCCGTACTCCCGTCGTTATGTGTACGAAAAAAAATACCAATCGTCGAGAGCGCAATATATAGACTCGACACCTCCAAGCAGAGGGGAGAGAGAGATGAGGAATTCGTGTGCTGTGTCGAAACGTCACTTGGTAAACAATTAATGCCGCTCACTGCCTCCGCATACACTCCCTTATAGGCTTTTTACCAAGAACTTATGGCTGCTGAAATATTTCGCGTAGGCTTCGTATTATTACCGGTGTACGATTTCCCGCTCGAAGAAGCTGCGGCCCTATCGTTGCAAAATATCTAAGACGTCTTTGGTGCAATTTATATACACAAAGTCAACAGACACTGACAATTTGTAGTGTAGACTGTAGTAAGGGAATGCGAAAACTAACCTTATCTTGTGTGACTCTCACGTAGACCTTCAGGTGGCACTCGGAAGATGTGTAATTTTTACTTTTTAGATAGATTAGATAGATTCAGATATAGACTAGATTTCAGGTCAGATGGCCTTTTAGATAACGTCATTATATAGATGATAACATTATAACAATGCGATAACAAATAACATTTGTTTATTCAACAATTATTCATTTATTTACAAATTTTTAATATTACAATTGAATTGTTTAACAATTAATGTTAAATATAAAAGCAAGTTGGAATCGTTATGATTATATATACACAATTTTATCGTATATATGTATACAGTGTTGTACAGAAAAAATAAAATTCTTTATGACTTTGATTTTATTAAACATTATGAGACCAGTTTATTGAATTTAATTATTTCTGGTAATTTTTAAAATATATATTAAGAACTTTTCCTACATTATTATTATTTACAATAGTTTAGAAAAGTATTTTATTATTCTTTTAAAAATTTTTGTTTTTAGTTTCATAAATATTTTCAATCATTTACTGTATTTTAACTTCATTGAATACTTAACTTCCATCTGATAATTATTACTTATATTATACTTTAGGTTTTGGACAAAATTTTCAAAAAAGATTTTGGGATTTGTAGAATTTTCTGGGATGTTTTGATCACCTGCCTCATAAACATCATTATTAATAAGATGTCCTCTTTCATATTTTTTAAATACTTCATATTTTCTAGGGTTTTTAAAATCTTCATTAAAAAATGAAGCTTCGTCATTCAATTTTTCTACGTTTGCTGGAGAAATTTGAATATTACCTTCATTATCATCTTCACTTGAATAAAATATATCAGAATTAAAATTGTTGTTCTTGTATTGATTTAAATCATCTTCTTCTAGTATAAGAGAATTAGAGGAAACTGTTGAGTTTCCATCACTGTATATAAAGTGCTCAGGTGGAGATGGTCTAAAGCGCACAGTCGTGCTGCGTACTGGAGTACTTAAATAGTCAGGACTATCAAATTGTTTTTGAGGTGATGATTTATTAAACTGAACAGTTGTGCTATCTACCGGAGTACTTGAATAGGCTGGAGTTTGAATTGCTATTTGAGGTGATCCTGCACGATGAACAGTATTACTGTGCATTGGATTAATTGAATAGACAGGACAATCAATTGGTCGTGAAGATAATCGTTTTGAGTTAACATCCAAATTATTCATTGGTGTACTTGAAGCAAGAGGTTTTTCCGTAGAGGGTAAAAATTTGTATTCACTGCTTGCTAAATCATGTGTAGTAATGTCAGATCTACAATATGATAAAAAGTTTTTTAACTATGGTATTAAATTATAATTAGTTCTGTAACATTATAAGACAACTAAACTTTATTAAATATTTCTGAAGTTTATATATAAGATTAAATTAAGTTGATTTTTATTTTGATAATTTTATGAACTGGATTATAAAATGTTTCTATTATTTGAATTTTTGAAATATTGAAATACTTTAATTACTCATAATTATAATTATTATAATGTATTACCTTGTCTTTTTGCAAGGAGGGGGACCAATATAATCATTACTGGAAATATCATCCATCCACTCATTAATATGACCTGGTGTATACATTTTACTTTTATCAGGTAATTGTGGTGTGTTTAGTCTGTCTTTGCCCCATTTTGGATTTGTTGGTGCGCGAAATATTGGAGTGTTCGTTGCGGTAGTTTTCCAGATCGGATACCTTCTCATCGCTAGAGGTCGATTTACTATAGAAACGTTCTTGGTCAAAGATTTTGGGTTACCCCAGGAACTTTTCTGCGTACTCAAAGTAGTGCCAGTTGTTGAGGTAAATTTCTGGGGCTCTTTTGCTGCCATTAAATTTTTCCTAAACGTATTTATTATATTTTCGGTGTCCCGAACAAGTTTGGATTTTTGTTTTCTTGCTCGTAGCGGACGTGGCTTGAGAAACTGTCGCGAAGATCGGTAGAAGGGATTCGTTTCTCTAATTACAAAAAAATAGTTTTTTTTAATGAAATAATAAATATTCAGTTTATTTAAAATTACTTCTTTTACATAAAATGAAAAATCAAAATCAATACAATTTTTGATGAACTCGTGAATTTAATAATCAGTTAAAATCATTTTGTAATGAAAGCAATATTCAAATGTAATAAATATTGTGTAAAATCTTGAAATTTACTTTATTTTCATTTCGCGCTCGAATAGTTCTTCAGCCTTTTTCAAAGCTTTCTGGAAAATTTCTTCGCTGTCGTCGACATCTTCGTCACCAAATATTTCAGCAAATTCTTCACTCGTTAGTATGTTTGTATTCTGAGTAGCCGTATTTTCCTTTTCACCATCATTGTTTTCATTTTTGTTTTCTGGATTATTTATTGGTTTGGATATTATAACATTACGAGAGAATTTTAGCAAGTCTGCGCTAAAAGCTCGTTCGAGGAGGCTCTTCTTGTCAGCCTGGACCTTCTCGGCGAAAGTAAGTTCGGTTTTCGTGGGGGAAGACATTTTTTCTGAAAAGTGGAAATAAGCATGTTTTCAATTATTACTTTTAAATTATTATTTAATAAATCGTATTTCAAGTAAAAATTTGTTATTTTGCAATAAAAGCAACATTATAAATATGTGTTAACCGTATATATTAGAGCTACGTTACTATCTGTACGCTTCAATTTTCCACTAAACGTTTATACTATAAATATTTTTCAATGATATAACTTTTTATGAGAAAATAAAATGTAATTTTTACCGTTAATCGCTAATAAAAATGTTCTTCGATAAAACAAACTAAAAACTTATTAAAATTATCTAATTTACAATTAAAAACTCAGCGAGAACATAAAAACTCGAATGCAAACGACTACATTAATGTTCGGAAATTCGAACGCTTTTCCTTTGCTTCTGCGCAAAGCTTTTTGCACCGATCAGCGGTCACGTGACCATATTCCGAGTATAAATGAATCCGGCATGTGACAAGGCACGAGTCAGGCCCTGCTCAGGCCTTATCCGGCATTATCAGGGCCTGACTCGTGCCTTGTCACAT
>UXGD01002110.1:0-28431 GCA_900474315.1 Torymus auratus
TCGTTAATGCGCCGCCGCTAGGCGGCACACCCTCTCACTGTAGCCTCACGTACCTAAGTAAGCCGGCCTGAGGGAATATATAGCGCCGACTACCTCGCCAACCTTAAGTTATTTTCAAAGCAAGACAAAATTCTTTACATTCTTGACATTACAATCTTGATATTTTATCGAAAACTGTATATAAATGTTGTATCGATTATTGTCTTGAATATTGAGACAAGGCAATACAATATCAAGATGAATCTTGCTATATCGTACAGCCTAGTTCGCGAGTTTCTAATTGCGAACAGGTCTTATTAAAAATGTCCAAAAGATTATTCTTTATAAAAAATCATGGTTGTTATAATCAGAGTTATTTAAAACCGTTTAAATTTCTCTACTAATAACACAAAAAGCTTAGAATTTTCGCCAACTGCAAACCACTTATCCAAACATACAATTATTACGCCAGGCAACTTGAAAATCACTGCAAAACAAATTTCAATGACTTTGCCAACGGCAAGTACTTCGCGATTGCGCAACCGCGCACCAGTAGACACACCGGCCGAGACTCATAAGCTCTAACGATAATTCGCACCTGCACCGTTTACTCTCCGCCATACACTCGCGCCTCTAACGCGTCGACGCACGCGCGTTGCAACCGTACACACCTATTCCCGCTCTGTGCAATTTTCACTCCGCTGCAATTACCCCGCCGAGCAATTGAAGTGTCGCGCGCTGTCGCGGTTAATTAAAAAAAAAAGCCGACGTAGAATTTTTGGCGTAGACATAATAATAAGAATAATAGAGGGGGAGAGAAAGTGAGCGAGCGAGCGTGGCACATTGTTCCTCATTTGGGTGAAACTATTTCTGGCGATTTCCGGTGGAGAGAGCACGTGTGTGTATGTGTACTTTGCACATTTATGGGGTGGGTTTAGAGCTGTAATTATTATGACTTGGCTGTTTTAGGAATACATTGTTTGACTCTTTCTTTTTTTTTATTGCCATTGGGCAGTGAACCTTGCAGGCAAAGATGTTTTCTCCGTTGTTCTTTCTACTTTCACTTACATGTACGGTAATTTGTCTAGTGTATATTATTAGAAAAAAGTTTTTTAATAAAACCGCATATAAAGTCATATAATACTATTTTAGACTTTCAATATTAAAAATAGATAAACTGTTAAATATAAGTGATTTCTCACACTTTCAAACTACACTATAAACCGTTACAGTAAACATTACGCTACTCGACCTATCGCAAATCCCAACGGGTAATATCCTTACGTAACGAGAGAAAAATAAAATAAACGTTTATCGTATCATCGTGCACGCAAAACTTAATAAATATACCGAACGATTCGGCGAATAACCCGACTTTCACTCCGTATATAATACCGGCAAGTGCATTGCGCGCAATTTCAAAGCGTGGATATATACTATAACGCTATAGCTAGGCGAGCCTCGCGCATCGCACCTTTTAGGTACACCTTATACACACGAGAGATACGCGCACTACCATAGCTCGGAGTTTTACCGTTGCGCGCGAGCGCGAAAAAAGGTCGGGAGGGGGAGCAGCTGATTTACGAGCGTCCGTCAAAGCGGTTATTACAGAGCGGCAAAGTGCGTTTGTTTTCGAGCGCCTGCGTATATAATACGCGTTTGTTGGTTTTCAGAAGAGGAAATAACAGCCTCGTGTATTTTGTTTTCGGGAGGAGGTAGAGGAATCTTTGTTAGGGTAACGAAGCGGTCTGATGATAATAGGAAGGTCAGTTTATTGGTGTAGCTGGCGCGGAGAGGTTTTGTGGGTTGAGTGATATATGCAACGTGGTTGATGTGTGAATCATGTGAATTTTTCATTTTTGACGCAAGAGAAAATTGATTGTCGTAATAAATTAGCGGCTTTTGCTGGCGTCATTTGCATAATCGAGGTGCAATAAAATGCGGTTGCGCTGTGTGCTGCGGTATAATAAAGTGCGAATTTTCAGTGTTATTAACCTAATTAGAGTATATGTAAATGTTTCAGCTATGTTTTGCTTTTTTTATGTAATGTTGGTTTTTTATAATAGTATAGATTAGGGTAACTTAATAAATCTGGCTATTTTTATATAATATCGAATAAATTATTAACAAATGAGTCATACGGATTTATGAAACATTGTAAATATTTTGTAACGTTTTGCCATAAACTTTACTGGATTATGAAAATTTTTTGAAAATTTTATAGTATAAGTCTCAACCAATCCGTAAATTCCTCGCAAGCCTTTACTATAATATCGATCTAACAACGCGTGTAGGCGTCGAGAACCCCACAACTCCACATCCCATCTCCTCACTCGTTACACCAACCGAGAGACGATCCCCTCGCCACCGAGCAAAAAAAAATGAGCTTACTAAAAAAGAAGTATACATCGACAAGTTATGCGCATAGCGTATATTATATACGTTCGCGCCTGCGCGTGCGTTCTCGCGTAATCATCTGCGGCGGTATATGGCGGCGAGTAGAGCGTGTTTACAACTCGGCGCTTCGGCCTCCCGTGCATACTAATGAAAGCAGCAGCGGCGTTGTGCGCTAGCGTCGGCTTTATTAAAGTCTTATCGACTGTACGCGCCCTTTGATGTAAGCGGCCTCTCGTCAAAGTGTACAGCCGATGGATGCATCGAGAGCGCGAGCTATGTTGTTGCAAAGGTGTAAACAGCAGCGTGTAAGGGGAATGATATAGTAGGAGGTATGAGGGTTTGCGAGATAACGAGAGTTATATTGTTGCATGTTTCGCGGTATATTAATAAGGAAATGCAGTGGTTTTTATGATTTTACTATCGCGGTGAAATTAAAAACACGTATAAATGGTTATAATACACATACAATGATAATAAGTCAAAATTATCAGTAATATTATAAAACTCATCGCAGTTTAAAAGCTCAATCGTCACACGTATATATAATATTTTCTAAAGCGCTCTCTGGGAATATCGCGAGCCTCCGCTTCACCGGCGCAGTTATGGCGCGGACGCGAGGCAGGCGGTTTTCATCGTCAATGAAGAACAATTGGCCGTGAGAACGATGCGAAGGACACGATCATCGCGCCGATGAAAAATCTCGCGATTTTTCCCACCAAGCGCGCACGCGAGATAGAGAGAGGGGCGCGCTCGTTCTTTCCGCGATCTCGCGCCTCTTTTTTCTGCATTGTTTTCCTTTTAATAAGGTGGAGATAGTTGTGGGTTTTATATAAATGCAATTGGAAGATAACAGTTTGTTCTCCCTCGGTTATGTTGGATGACTTTCGTAAATAAGTGCGGCGTTGTGAAGGAGTTGATGAGTGATTAAAAAATGTTAAAAAGAGTATAAGTAAGGAGAGGTAGAAAAGATGGGATGTGCAGTAGGTTATATTCAATTGAAATAAGTAGATTGGATATGGGAATGCGAACAGTATAAAAAGTCTTATTATGGTGACAACGGGCGGCAATTTAAAAGAAAATTCTAGTTTACCGTCTTAGCATGATTAGGTTTTGCCTTTGTATATATAGTAACGAAATGCATGAAAATTGCTTGTAATTCCACGTATGCAGGAAAACAGTCAACTACAATCAATCAATGTAATTTTTGTCTACACCCCTGAAATCCACAGGAATTCATGCATAAATTCCCACGATGATTTGGCTATACAGTTTCATTTTGACAACTTATTAAACGTTTCCTCAAACTCACTTCCCTTTGACCAATCCTAAAAAACACTAACATCGGAAGTCGCCAACGAAAACTAAGGAAACTCCGGATTCGGCAGGCGCGAGAATTCCCACGCACAGCCGATAACTACATACATCCCGAGCGCGCAACCATTTACCAATTCACATTCAGCGCACCTGACCCTATTGCACAACAATAAGGTCATTCCGAAACACCTCGTTATGTATGTATGTACCTCGGGGCTAATTCGCATATCCTTCCGCAACGATGCACTTATTTATCTTGCGCAACAACGTCCGAATTGCAGTTACGTTGGTTCGCGCCTGCAAAAATCATCCACGGGGAGGAGGTGAGATCGAGACCTTGCCAGCACACACACACACGTGAGCTCGGCCTTCGTTAATTCATCGGTGCGAATTTCGTGCATTGTTCGCTCTATCAATGGACGCTCGTTAATGGAGTTTTTCTCTCGAGGGAGATCCGAATGAAAATCGTTTTCCCGTTAACGAACGGACATTGTAATATTCGCGTAACCATTCGTTCGCTCTCTCTCTCTCTATCATGTGAGCGCGCACACGCGCGGGAGATGTATACGCGAGCGTACCATTATTGCGCTTTATTACACGTTATTACGTGGCGCGTTTTACTTAGCCGCTTGTCGGAGGTTATGGTTTTATTTTATATTGCTGTAATTTACAGATCGTCGAGCGGAATAGTCCGAATATTGACTCGCTTTTTTCCTACTATAGACGATGATCTTTCTGTTTTTATTTTCTTGCCCACAAAGGCAGTTTAGTTTGAATTTCGGTCAATTTAGGTCCTTAAACGGTGGGAAGTTTAACGTCCGCAGCTGCACAATGAGGTAAACGAAAAATTATTACTTCCCTAGCTGTAGAGATCCCTCGTTTACTACAACGGCTAGTCATAGACTTTATGATTGAATCATCTCCACATCATACAACCCATATTCATCCAAGGCAGATCTTCGAGATAAAAAAAAATACACCGCCCAATTAAGAAGAAATTCTTCATTTCTGACGCTATGCTCGCCCCCCGAGCTAAACCTTCATTGCCTAAAATACCGACGTTTTAGGAATACTGCACGATCTTCCGCATCCCGACGCGCCCGCATGCATCCTATATATACGGGGCCCGTCACTTATGGGATTCTGAACGGTAATTACAAGATACTTCTCTAATTAACGTGGCCAGCGGAGAGAAGAGGAAAAAAAGCGACATAGATGCAGCTCTGTTGCACAGCTGATCATTGAATTAGCGGCAGTGTGCTGTGTTTGTTCGGTGTCGATGCGGAGGAGGCTGGAAACACGCGTCCGTTTCCGCCGCCTCGGCTTTCGTATTATAGGCGGAAGATCCAATGTTTTTGTAAATAAACTCAGCTTTCACGCTTGTTAGGTAGGTGATTATTTTTCCGTGTGGTTTAATTATTGTCGGATGGATGTATTAATTTGTTAATGCGCGTGTGGTTAGGCGGCATGTGCGTGCGATCGGATGCCGGGAATCGTTGTGTTGAAGAAGCTTGATGAGTTGTTTATGAGAGTCGTAACTTTCGCGGATGTTTGCATTAGTTATTGAAGATGATGCGAGTGCTCGATAATTAAATTGTTACGGCATCATAACTTACATACCTTTTGCGATGAGGTGAATAATCTCATGAACATTGTGATTGTTTTATACAGTTTTTGCAATCATACACGGGTCGATTGAAACTAGTTTTTAACGAGTATAAGAAACCACACAGAAATTTTAAGTTGGAACGTGTGAACCGTGGTGTATTTTTATTAGAGATCTATGTGAAACATGTTATAATTATAGCTTAAACTTGTAGAAAGTAAGCTCAGCAGTGGGTGTGCTTGATGACCCACTAATATGAGAACAATAATTGTTCTATAAGCATGGTTTGATAACGGTTTACTGCATTTTCTTGTTATTTTCTATTTATCATGACCTTTACTTGAAAATATGGTTCAGATATGCATCTACCATGTCATATAATAACGTATACATAAAATCATCTCTCGTATTGGACTACTAAAAAGAATTCAAGAAATGCATTTATTAGCCTTATGTATCATATAATGAATACGCAAATATCACAAAAGCAAACCATTCGCCACGCACGAATTCGCATGCATTCCGCAATTAATCGATCGATAAACAAACAATATAATGACCGAGGTGACGTCTCGTTAAGTTTGCGTGATGTGTATTGTTTCAAGCGCCGCGGCGCGGCTCTCAAGAAAATTGGACTGATTCATAGAGCCGCATGACGTCAATGCGCAATGAGACACGGGACTTTGGATGAAAAAAAAAAAAATTGTGTCACGAATAAAGATATCCCCGTTTACGACAGCACGCGCATATATGACAATGAGTATGACCGTGTATGGCAAGAATGCAACGCTCATTCGTATCGTTCATTTCTTTCAAACCAAACAGATATATCTCATCAAACAAATATAACACTCGTTTTTTTTTCGTTTTAAGAAAACAATTAATAAATACGACGATGATGGACGTCTCGTTTCCTTATCGAACTTTTCCACACGCCATAATCGCATCAACGGCATTCAATTAAAATTGTACCACTCGCGAGATGAAGATTCTCCTCTTATCGCCGGGTCGAATTTTTCTCCCACATATATAAGTACGCGCACTGAACGACGTGCCATCGATGCGTACTCTCGGGAGGTCGATGGAATTTATCGTAACGAGTACAATTGCCAATAACAGCGAGGCCGCAGCTTGGCCGGCCACGCGCAAGAGCGAGCGTTCGGCGCGCAGATATAAGGCTATAATTGAAACTGGAAGACGTAATTAGAGAATCGTTTACGGGTTTTCGCGCTACTCGTAAATCAGCGAGTGCCGCCTGCTAATTAATAATGCATGGATCGTTTTACGAGGATATTCTCTCGGCCGCGTGTTATCTATACATATGTGTGAGCTTCTTTTTTTTCTTCTTCTTCTTCTCTGTTTTCTATTATTGTTTTATAAAGGAGACTGCGGAGTCCGGCAGAGTACTTATTAATGCGATTGCGTGATCGTAAAGCAAGTTCGCCGAGATTTTATTACGGGAACCGTAAAGGACAATAAAACGTCCCGGTAATATGCATGTAGATGACCTTCGCGCGAATGCGTGACTTTATATTATACGCGAGCCACTTTTTATCACGTTCGTTATTTTAATTGAAAAGAGCAGCGGAACGTCAGCCGTAAAGTAATTATCAATCACTTTTATTATTTCCATTTAACATTGAAAAATAGATTTCAAATTTTATTAGCAAAAAATTATTTTAAGAAGATATTTGTTCCACAAAAACGTGTGATCAAAATGTCAATGCGCCCGCTCGCATCTGTTGCATTCGCGTCGCTCCGGCCGTAAATTCGGCGACGGAGTACATAATTCGCCCATGCAGTGCATACCTGAGCTCATGCGATATGCAGAGAGGCGCGTGGGTTCGAATGTGTGTACGAGACGCGAGCGCACAGCATGACAATGAGTGCGCCGAGCAAAACGGCCTAAACTTTTAAGAGTCGCTGAGCAACGCGTTCGAATCAAATGATACGGTTCTCACGTCAACTAAAATTTATTCGTCTTGCATTTTGTTAGCGTACATAAATAACTAGACTTATCGTAAAATAGTAGTCAAAATTTTGCTAGAAGTATTCAAAAACCAAAAATTAATTTTGGATTTCGTTACTGCAATTATTGAAAAATGCATTTACGAAAGCATAATTTTAATCACTTATTAAATGAAACTCACATAGGTTTTCATAACCAAAATAATTTAAAATGTTTTATTCCCAAGGCCAGTGCGCATACGCGATCTCTCTTTGCCCCTCCAGCGCATTACCCAAACCAACGAAAAGAAACTCGATAAACCGCAGCTAAAACTATACACATGCGCGGGGCCTCTTACAAGAAAAAAAAACTGCATCGCTATTGCCAAATCCATATATCCCCAATACTCAATACCCTCACTCACACTTACACGCCCATCTTGTCTCTCTCTACAACATCCTCCTCTGCATTCACGTACGTACACACACCGCCTTATGATAATTATCCGCACGCACGCAGTTCGTTTTTTCGGAGCTCGCGAGCGTTGGGCCTATGCTCGATCGGCTTCTCGGTTTCGCGTTCCCAGAACAGGACGTGGGAAGCGAAAGGCGCGCGCGGCTGCGCGAAGAAAGCCTGCTGATGCACATGTGCTGCTGCTGCTGCTGTAGTGCCGAGGAGAAATGGGTGGCGCCCGGTGCAGTGCGCGCGCACACATGTGAGAGTGCGAGAGAGTTGCCGGGAAAGCACAGCTCTGCTCTTTTCTTTTTCTAGGTATATGGGGGCGGTTTCGCTGAGGAAGTGGTTAGCTGCTTTTTTTCGGAGGGATGGAGAGATACTAATTTTTTTGTTGGGAAAGTGTGATGAGGAATTTTTTTGGGGGGGAAGAGCGAAATTCGAGGAGTTTGTAGGACGTTTTTTTCTAGGTTCGATTATTGGGCGATTGGAAAATTTATAGGCGTGTGCTTGACTGGATTTATGAGTAATATTATTCTGTATACTAATTCATTGTTTGGCTCGTTTTTCCGAGATAAAGTTTAGTTATTTTTCTTCTCTTTCTTCTGTTTCTAAAGAACCGTGATTATGCTTTGCACGTACATATATAAAGCGTGGAACACTGCCGCATTCTCGCGAGCTGCATGAATTTACTAATTAAATATGCACGTGCATGTGAAAACTGCATTCATTATTTAAGAATTTTATAAAGATCAGCGTTTTCATGCAGCTCCCTAACAAAGTGACTTTCAAACTTTGAATGACTATCCCACTAATTAATAAAATTCTACTAATTACCTACGAAATATCATTTAAAAAACCCTCTCACCCCACACCAACAACATATAAAAAGCAGCCAACACTTCATCTAGTTTTTCCCGTTTAATCGAGCTCATCCGTCCCTCGGCTCTCGATTACACGAGCATGCGCCTTTTCCTCCCCCTCTGCTACATGCATGCGCTCGGGCGCACGGCCGACTTCCCATAGACCCGCGCGTACTGCATGTGATGCAGCCTGTTGCTTCCCACACGCGTGTCGTGTGTCTTTCTGTCTCCTATATGCTCGCTCGCTCGTAGCAGTAGCGCGTGCGCGGAAAAGCAAGGCCTTTCGAGGGAATCGTACATAAGCCTGCGGTTTACGACTTGCGCGCACGGTTGTGATTTCGAGGAGGTAGAGAGAAGACGCGTTGACATGGATTTGTTTCTTCGTTTTTTGGGATCGATATGCTGATTTATCGGCGTAGTTGAGTTGCTAAAGTCGGTAGGAGGATTTATGGGGATGGGGGATTGGATTGATTGGTTCGGAGGAAAATTGTGGGTACAAAATTTGTTTTTTAATTTATGCATGAAACTTGTTTTTAACCGAGCCCTGGTCAAGTATTTTTCTTAATTTCCTGCAGCTTTTGGAGACAACATACGCAGTTTATCGCTACCTATACTCCGCAAAAGGAATACTCAACGCGGTTAATTAGCTGCACTCCACGATATACAACCGCACGCGTCAAACCCGTCGGCACTTATCTCCTTCCTCCTTAATCCCACAAGTCTTTAAAACTTCCTCCTCGACACTCTTATATCTACAAACCGATTTTCCAAAAAACACACACACAACTCGGCTTCTAATTAAACGCACGGCTCTACATGGCGCGCCGTAAAACGCGCGGGGCTGACTCACGCCCGCGATTGCCCGAGCTTTGTCCGATAAAATGCAGCAGCGGCACGCGTGAAAAAATAAGAATAAGGCGAATTTCGCATCGCGAATGCAGTGTGCGCGCGTATAGCAAGCGACGAGTGGTATAGGCGCTGGCTGGTAACGCGCGTGCCAAGTCGCGTCGTCGGCCGCTTCGAGAGATGCGCATACTTTATTTATCTGCGCGTAACATCTTTGTTAACGCGCTTGTTATGGGCAACGCGTGGCCTGGAATATAGATCGCACTTGGCAGCTACTTGATTCGCTCGCAGTACTGCGGGGTTGTGGCTGATTCCGGCTAAATTTGCATGGTGGGAATTTCTGGAATGTCGAGTTATTGTAAGGTTTTAGAGACTGTGGGAATTTGAATTGAAAAGAAAACGTATTTTGAAAATTAATGTTGAAAGGGTAAGAAGATTTTATGTATGAAAATAAAACGTTTCCTTTAATTTATTTGGAACGTAAATTTTCGATAAAGGAATAATAAAACATCTGCGCCGGGCTTGAAAATGCAGATGACGCGAGATTTATATACCAACATAAACCACCAAGCCTCCAGTTCCAATATATTAAGCGAAGAGCATCGGCACAACAATACCATTAAACTTGCAAATCACAAACAAAATAAAACCCCCGCGCACTTCCCAAAGAAAGTGAAAAGGCTGCATCGGCCCGCGACTACAGCCGCGCACACAAAAGACTCCGAAATCTCCGAACACGCGCCGCATCGCGCGACCTTCGCTCTTATACCCGAGGGAACGACACACACACACATGCGAGAGAGAGATAAAGCAACGACAATTCAAAGTGAAGGCGAGATTCGCACCGCCTGGAATACGAAATCTACTGCCGAAGAGTTTTTATTTCGACGAAAGCAGCGGCATTTCTCTCTCGCGACAGAAACTGATTTCGTCGAGATTCGAGTAAACTCGCGTCCGGCACGAAGTATTACACTCTTCTTAGCGAAGAGAGGAGGAGAAAAAATTACGGCGGTGAGTTGAGTCACTCATAAAAAGCGACGTATATATACCGAGGAGGTTCATTGCTCACACTCCGTCGCGTTGTTATTTATCATCCGCGCACTCGGACGACGCGTCGCGCGTGCGTGCGTAGACGGTTTCCTCAAAAAGAGGCGATTTACGAGGTCGCGCGCGCGCGCGCGTCGAAAAATGTTTGCTCGAAATAATGGCGGTTCTGGTTTGAGTTGAAATTGCGCTGGAGATCTCTCTCAATGTAGGTATACAAAGAAGTTCAACGGTCGCGTTAGAAAATTAAAGAAATAAGTTTTACCAATGAAATTTTTTTTTTATAATTATACTAACAAGGATGTTTGATGGAGCTAATGGATATAATACATACAATCCGATTATAATATTTACGATACTAATGTTACAGTTGTATACAAAAGTCCAATCGTCGAAAACATTGCGTTAGTTGTAACAATAGATCGCAAACTGCTTCAATAACCTCCGACACGACAACAATCCTATTACTCCCAAATAATCCTATAAAACCAGCAAACCTCCGACGATCACAAAAGAAGCCATCATCATTCCGCCCAATCAAAAACCTCACACCCATCCATCAAAAAGTCAAAAGCTCAATCATTCATCCGCCATCCACTTCTCTCCCCCATCACACTCATGCCCATCTCTTTAACACTCGAAAATTAATTCGTCCCTTTCCCTCTCTCTCTCGTCCACTACACACCGCGTCGTCATCCTCCGGCGCTCGTTGTTTGCGGCGCCGCGGCGCGTAAAAAGCAACGAGCCGCCGCCGCCGGGGTAATTGTCGGCGCGCGCGCGCGCAAGAAAAAGAGTCTTACCGACGCGGTAACGTTACGAGCGTTCGCGACTGCGCGGCACGCTATCGTCTTCCCGGGAAAGGGTCGCAGCGACTTCTTTGGGGTTAGGTTAAAGCACCGCGGCGGCAGTTTACCGGGAAGAATGATAGCTACGGAGGAAAAGGGCAAGAGAGATAGAGAGAAGAAATACGTGGTGCTCCGGAAGGATAGGTCATTGGCTTATAGTGAGTGAGAAAGTTTTTGCTGGAATTGTAAGCGTAGGGCAACGGTAAGGGCGATTGGGATGGGGTTGTTAAGTGCCGAGGCTTATGGTGGAAACTGATTTCTCGGCACTTGGTGAAATGTCGGATTTGTTAGGCTTCGATTTGATTTGGCTTGTTTAATTGTATTGTATTTTTGTGATGATAGATAAAAGAGCTATTTTAATAAACTTTTTACTTTGTACGGAGAGCTTTCATTGCGTGTTGGTATTTTCCTTAAACTCATTGATTATTCAAAGCACTGACGTTGTTTCACTTACGCGAATAGTAAAGTAGAGATCTCGTGCCAAAGTGACTCACCTGGAACAGAAAAACAATTCTAAAATTAGTACATGTATTGTCATTGTTAGAAAACTATACTGAACAATATATAAAACACATTGCATTCTCTATACACAACACTAAAATTCCAGGACCAACGAAAAATCTTTCTTTCCCAATAAAAAAACATTGTCTTTAGAAAACGCAAAGTCATCAGTGCAAGAACCCTCCTACCCATAACAAAGCAGCGCGTATTACAGCGAAAACGTGTAAAACGCAAATTATTCCCCGAACGCGGACCAAAAAAAACACACCTCTCGATATCCCGACCGATCGAGTCGCCCCTGGGTTTCTTTCCTTCCTCCCACTACAACTCGTTGCGTTACCATAGTCATCGAGGCCGAATGCGAATTATTGCCGTGCGCAAGGGTTGCAAAAAGCCGCGCTCGCGACAGTGCGGTAGCAGCTTTTTGCGGAATGTCTGTCGCGCCTTGACGAGCGAGCTCTCTGTCACCCTTTTTTTTGGAGGAGAGAGAAAACAACCTGACTTTCTCGCGCGGTGCGGAGGAGGATGATGTCGGTGCGAGAGGTTCTTAGAAGCGGATGATGGGTTATTGTTTGAGAGGGAGATGGTGGTTTGGATTTGGCGAATTTTAGAAGAAGTGATAAATTATGTTTAACTTATTGTATATGAAAAATGTTCATAATTATTGCTGCGAGGAAGTCAAACAATTATGCAATTTCTCTTTATGGTTCGTTATGTATAGCATGACGTATGTAAGCCCGCCAACGTATAAATAAGAAATGTGCATCCTCATCGTCTGTCGAAACAATCCACAGCCTTTCATTCAGCCACTTCCGGTGTACTAATAAAATCCTCAAAAATACCAATTATTACACAACCCCACTTTTCAAATACACAATCCTACCAAAACCATTCATCCCATCATTCTTCATTTCAATCCACCTACACCTGTATCTCAATCTCTCTCAAGCCCTCGTAAATCAAAAGCCTTTCAAACCACTGCACATCGTATCAATCCCTCCGCTCCGCTGCTGCAACGAAAATCGCATGTGCACGCGCGCGAGATGGGAGACGCGTGATTAACGCAAAGGCGAACAATGGCTCGTCGCAGTAGAGAAAGGCTTGTGCGCGAAGTAGTTCATTCGCGAGGCAACGACGCTCGAAAGCTAGATACCGTATCTCGCTCGCCCGAGAGAGAAGCCCGTGAGAATATAAGTGCGTGCGTATATATGAGGATTAGCGAGAGTTTATATACGGTTCTAGAAATAAATGTTACGATTGTTGGTGATTTATATTTAGCAGTATTTTTTGCCAGACGATAAGAAAAAAGTAATGGCGCGCCGGAGTGGAAAATATTTTTTACCTTTTACACAGTTTTACAGCTGTGTGTACGAGCAATTTACAAAATTCAACACGGGTAAAATGGATAACGAACGATAAGCAAAAAAGAAGGTCGGTTCAACTCTCTGCCTTTACGATCGACAGAAATAACCGGTGTGTGAGCAGGCCCGACGAAGGATCCACTAATTAATGGGGTGTTGGTTCTCTTCCTCGGGGCCACTCGTAAATTCATTATCTGGACCCGGCGCTTGGGTAGCGCGCCTATCTGCCCGGCTTATCTTCTGGAGAGATGCGCGGCCGAGATGACGACGCCGATCTTATTGAGGCATAAAACACGAGGTGACTAAGTTCGAAAAAATTATAAAGACTTTGGAAAAAAGTTCGGTATAATAAGGTATAAATATACGGTGAAAGCTGTAGAGATAAAGTTTAGTGTTTTACAGAGTTGAATGTCACTTCCTGTGGTTTTTTAATGCAAGCGTCTGTTATTTATACTGATGTTAAATTTTTAAAGGATTTGGTTTTATGATCGAACGGAATTTAATAGACAATATTAGATTTCAGCTTCTTATAGGTTTTAATAACTCCAAAAACCTATATGTATAAGATATACAGTACAACATTTATAATTTTCTCTCCTTCCTTTCACATCCACCACCCCACCACCTTAAAAAAAAAATCATCCCAAACCCAAAACGTAACACTAGACGGATCCACCAAAATCAGACTATACACACCATAGCCCTCTCTCCCTCCAAAAAAAGCGGAAAGGTGGAAATCGAGGGTGAGAAACCGAGCGATCTTCGGATTCTCTCGCGGAGTCTCTCGAGCGCACACCGGCGCGCCACCTGTCCGCGTCGTCGTCGTCGTCGCGTGGGATGATGCTCGCGCAGGTATATAACACAAGGGAGGGAGGGGGGAAGATCCTGGGAATAATGCGCGGACTCGGCCCCATTATTAAAACGCGCCGCGTGAATATAATGCAGGTATACGTCGCCGCTGCTGCTGCTGCTGCAGCATGTGTGAAATTCGGCGGAGGTAGACGAGAGAAAGAGAGAGATGGTTGATTCTCGAGTGCGGCCGCGCGTCTGCTGGGGTTCCCTTTCCGCCCCCCGACAGATCTTTCGGTTGGGATCTTGAGAAGCGGAAGAAAAAAATGAGCCCGAGTGGGTGGAGGCGAGGTGTTGAGAGCATATGGCGCTGGTTCGGCTGGGATATTAATATTATTATTTCTTTCTTTTTTTTTTGGGGTAGGAGATGGTAAGATATACGTAATTGGGATAAGTACGGCTGTTCGAAAAAGAATTTATATAAAGTTTAAAATATTTGTGCTAAAATTAATGCTTTGGAGAATTTTCCGAGAATTTTCTCGTTTACAGCTGGATCACATTACCCGCACGCTTATACAACAATTATAACTCATTAGCAGCTGGCTCCGTCTCAATGTCAATGTTCAACACGACATCTCGATTAGCCCAAGACCCATACACACGCGGCCCACATATACATGTTTTTCTTCATATCGTCCGCGTTAATTTCCTCAAAATTTCCACCCAAAATCGACGTATCCGGCAGCCGGCATCTCGGATTTCCTCCCGCGCAACGATGTACCCACTCGTGTTTTTTCCGTCCGCTATATTAAAACAAGCGCCCGCGCACGCAAGTGAAAGACGATCGGAGGAGAGTCTCTCGCTCGGCTCTCCACGGTCCAGCTGCCGCTTATGTAGCGTCGCGCGCGCTTTGTGTGTGCGTGCGTCCCCCGCTCGACGTTTTCTCTGTGTGTTGTGTATATACGTGTGTGTAGGAGAGAGAGAGAGAGTGTGTGGATCCTTAGAACAGGACGTGCGTGTTCGAGAAGGTCCTATTTCCGGGTTCCGTTCCTCTCTGTGTATATGCGAGCGAGAGAGAGGGGGACTTGTATTAAATATTCACGGTCGGAGGGCGCGCGCCCGTGCACCTGGCGTGTAGGTAGTCTGTATACGATTTTTTTACTATATGGAAGGTTATCGAAGCTAATGTATTTTCGACGAATCAGTTTTTTTCTCCTCGCGTGAGGGTGTGTGTTTTAGTTTGCTTTAATGTAGAGTTTAACTTTTATGTTTCTTGATTAAATTGGGATTCAATTTTAACAATGGACCGATGAAGAGTTTGGTTTTACCAAACAAACGCAGCATCAGTTGAGAAAATAGGTTTTCATCGGGCCCTTTATGTCTATTACGTATCTGTGGAAATGCCGTAAAAGGATTGGGTAACGATCGATTGTAGCCGTGGGAAATTGAATTTCACTGTATGCAGGGTAAAAAGGAGTTCACGGTCCCGGCGCTTTTCCTAAATGCTACCTTTTTCTGGATATCGTAGAAAAACTTGTAAGAAATCACCTACTCATCTCTAAGAGATAATAAAAATGTGGAACATGTAACACAGTGTCTTAAAGAAAGATGAAAATACAATTTTTCGTGATGAAAGTGATAGAAGGAACGTAACGACAGCAGCGTAGGACATTAGCAGGCCGTATAACATCGACAAGAAATCAAGTGCTGGACAGAAAACGCGCGCGTCTGGTGCATCTCGAGTGGACACTTCCTGGTCTCGAGTCAAGAAATCTCTCAGAGCTACCGAACGCCACTTGTGTCGCGTGTGCTCGTGTCGCAATATTGACAGAAGTCCAGAATAGCGCCGACGGCGACCTTCGTTCTCGAGAAAAAGAAGAAAGAAAGAAAAGTCGCGTGGACGCAGGAAAGAAGAGCACGTCTGGCCTGTGTATAGGTACTCGTTGTGTCGGAGCACTCGATTTTTCCCGAAGGGACAGCGCGGCAATTTGCGAGGAGTCTCGAGTGGCTCGCGGGTCCTTTTCATGCTCGTGAACATAAAGTAACACTGATTGAAAGTCGAACAATTGAAAAATAATAAAAATAAAATGTTGAAGAAATAACAAAATTTTAATTCAATAAAAATATATATAAGTTGTTATTAAAAAGTGTTTAAATTATAAAAATGTTCTTTACATAAATAGTTATCCCATAACATTCACTGGATAAAACGCTTCTTGACATCAAAGGAAACATCCACAACTCAATTCCCAAGTCCACTTTCCCACATATGCTCTCCAACCCGACCTACACTCAGCAACGAGCGACTAAACTCCCGAAGAAAAAAAAGAGGAAGAAGCAGTAGCAGTAGTAGCCAGTAGCCCGAGGTTTTTCCTTAAAACCCTTCAATTTGCCCGTAAATACCCTCCCATCAGGCATCATTTATAAAGCCCTCGCACGCCGCCGCGCCCCATACACAGGGTCCCACGAGAAAAAGCGAGGACGTCGCTTAATCGCGGGAATGACGGCGCGTCGTCGTTCCCCCTCTCTCTTTAATCGGCGACTGATTCGACGACGCTGCGGGCCGAAAAATAGCTTCTTGACTTTCAGACGCGGGTGCTGCAGTTGCGGGAGTTTAAAATTCTACGAATGGAATTTCACGCGACGTATGGAGCGTGGGCATGCGAGGTGGTTCATTTATTACAGGACTTAATGAGAATGGCAGATGCAAGTGCAGCCTGCGGTTGAGGTTTTGGGCTTTTCTTGGTAGAAATACGATGCAATGAGTTATTGTGGGTGAACGATTCTGTAAATCAATCGATGCAGCTTTTACTATATGGGAAAAAACGTCTTTTAAATTGATATATTTTGTTAAAAATGTTTTGTAGCGCGATGGTGGAAAATTTGATATACGAAATTTTTAGAGATGCTTTTAGCCCCTATACTAAAACGTTCAATTTCTTCGACGTATACTGCGTCATGCTGGTAACTCGAGGAATATCTGAAGCAGCATCGTATAAGATACACATTGACGCAACGGACGAAAAACTGGAGACGCGCGCATCCAGCAACTCTTTGATCGATCGTCTTGCATGTGCCTGGGCTCACTTTACCCGTTTAATTTAATATTCAATATCACGTTTTTTTATTTATTAATATATTGATTAAATATAAGAGCTGGAATAAAATTTTCTAACTCGTTCGTAGTTGATAAAATTTATCATGTTGATTTTTACAACTCCTTCTTATTTACGTTATTCCATAATAATATTTTAAAACATCAATTTTAACTTAATATATTTTCAAAGCAAGCGCATAAATTTACCAATCACTTAAAACTTCTAACCACCCCACTTAAATAAATATCCGACCATCTTCGCCAGTTCATTGCCATCATCCCCATAATACCTGCTACATTGACTCCTAAGCATTTCCTCTCCTCTAATCCTACAATAATCCCGCCAATAAACCCCTTCTCCGCAGCCCTCTCAACTATAAAACCAAAAAATCTCGACACAGCACCGCTACATACACCGCAAAAAACGACATTCTATATATCTCTCCTCCCGGCTCGCTTCACTTGCCTCGCGGCCATCGCCGTCGTCGTCGTCTCCCTTTCAACTCGCGCTGCCGCTGCTGCAGCGAGCCTTTTATTCAACATTACTGCGCTCGCTCGCTCGCTGCGGCTCGCGATGTAAATAATTATATTCTCCTGTGCGTGCAAGCGGGCGCGGCATACCGCCGTGTGTATGTATATATATGTATCTACGCGGCAGTGTGCACCGCACAACAGGTATATAAGACGAGAGAGAAAGAGAGAGAGAGAGAGTAACTCTATACCGCGCATTCATGTACAGGAGAGAGAGAGAGCCATGCGTGTATGCGAGCGAGAGGAGATAGAGTGGCGAGGCTTGCGGGTATATGAGCGCGCGAGCTCGCATGCATCGGTCGTACACGCGCGCGGATGAAAATTATGTAAATGGATCGGGTTGTTGTATTATAGCTTTGTTGCTGCTGTTGCGGTTGTTGTTGTTGTTTATTTGAGTGGTTTGCAGTTTATTCGCACGAGCGTGGTATGTAGCTTTTGCGGAGGGGATTTCAGAATTGATTATTGGAGTTATTAAAAGTAAATAAATTTAAATTTCAAATTGAGATATAAGCTCGTTTATATGTTAACAAGATTGCATGTGTATGTAAAGAAAGTATCGTAATTTTGATATCGATGCAGAATTTTCTGGTTGCATTGATTATTTTGTAATTTCCAATATGAATAAAATATCAATTTTGTAGAAGTATTTATATATTTATTAAACTTTCTGAAAGTTGAAAATCTTATCTTTATATGAAGATAAGTATTTCTGCATTAACATAGCTCGTATGAATGACCATTTGTTTTGCCATTTCTCAAACCGTAAACACTTTTTATTCTTTTCATCGTGCATTCTTGCTTCTTTATTTTTATTCTTCGACTATTGTCACCCTAGTTATTCGCCCGACGGTAAAAGGAGAACCGAGATGGAGCGATACGAGTGTTACGAAGGCGAACAGAAGAATTTTTACGAATGCTCAGTAAGGAAGTTTTTTTTCGAGAATTCCGACACGTGAATTGCGCCACTTCCTCTGACTCTGTTCAGCAATAATGGCAAATAATGTGTATTGGCTTAATTTGCTTTTTTTGCTGAATGAAAAAATGTTCACTTCTCGACTCAATAAATCGATCATTACCAAAAAAATATTAACTAAAAGAATTTTTCAAAAATATATGATCAGGATTTTATACCGCCCGCACAATCAAGTCAACAAACCTCAAATAAAACTTCGAACCATTAATCTTCATTCACAATATCAAACCAACCCTCGCCCTTCGATCGCTTTCAAATTCATCTTCATCGCCATCACTCCCACCTATATACATCAGCATCCCCCATAATCTTACACCCAACGCACACCCATCCCCTCGCCCATACACAGAGGGATCATCTCCTCTGGAATTCCGTAAAATTAGCCGTTACGGATGCAGGTCGGAACCCGCGTTACGTAAAAAAAAGAAGCGCTCTTGTCGGCCAGCTTAAAGGTACGAGGAAACCTCTCCCCCCTCAAACTCGAGGCGAAACTGAAAAAGATCATTTACGACGGCGTATATACAAACGCGCGCGCGGGACTTGAAGTGGTCCGGTACAGGTCGGAGAGACTATGTGATTCCATTGTGCTGCTGCTCTCCTTGGGAGAAAGAGAGAGAGAAGCGCGTAACAATGATGTTGTGGAGGTTTCGAGATCGCGATTTTTTTTTCTCTCATTGGTCGAAGGATGGACCGCGCCGCGGGCTGTTTGTGTAATACGTCGGTAGCGTGTGTGCAGAGAGGAATTCGGGATCGGTGGGGTAGCGTTCTGGCCTCCGGGTAAGAGTGCGAACCCTTTATTAAGGATGTAAAGAAGGTGGTTGTGGATTTTTTGAAGAGTAGTAGGGGCCGATTGGGTAAACAAAGTGATACGGAGCTGAAAGGCGATTATCTTTTTTTAAATGAGTTCTGCAAAAATCGTTAAATGAATTGAAAATATAAATAAATTTTCAATAGCGTAATTTCATTTATTATGAATTCCAACGACCGATCATCATAATCGAACAAAACACGTTTCATGATAACAATCATCCTCAATTTGCATTTCACGCAATTGCTCTTTCTACGTACAAGCATTCCACGAATAAACGCTCGCCTCAATGGACCTTTACCTGAATTTTTTCATTCATACCTTCACTCCTCGTACACACGAGATCTTCCCAAAATTTTTGGAAAAAATAAATAATCGCTCTGCGTTTTTCTCGAACCTCTCCGTATCCGACACTCCGAACTCACGCATCGCTCACGAACACTCGTGCCGCCCGGACAATTAGCATTCACAAGACGGCGGCCGCGTAAATCAGGCGAAATTGTAAAATTATACCGCGCGCGCGAGAGAGAGCCTCTTTTCAAAAGCATCTCTCACTTTTTCGAAGAACCCGAGAAAAAGGATGAATCGCGCGTGTGTGCGTGCGTATACATGTATACATACGGGTGTAATACGTACACATATATATACGCACACACACGAAGGTATAAAGCGTGGGGAAGGCTCGCTCTGCGGCTTCTTTCCCATAACGGGACCGAGAATGGCGCGCGGAGAGTTGCAGCAGCAGCGGCGCAGAAGAAGTCTAGAGGCTCTAGGATTGATTTACGCGAGCAAAAGTCTCTCTCTTGGTGCGCGGCAAGCTAGCGTATATGTGCTTCTAATGCGGGGAGGAGTGATGGAGTGACGAGAGTTTTTCGAGGTGCGGAGGTAGAAGTATATAACGAGGGAGGGGAGAGAGAAGGGCATTTTTATCGGTCGAGTTATGGTTTGTGATGGGGTTTTTGTGGGCGGTGGGGTTGGCATGAGCGAGTTGTTTGTGCTTTGTTTCATTGAGTTATTACACGGCGCATTAAGATGTCATTGACAAGAGCGACTTATATGAATGATGAGTGTATTATAAATTTAATTAAGCCACTGGCAGTCGTTCATATTTTTCTGTGCAGCACTTTTTTTTTTATTGTGGAAGTAGGAATAAAATATAAAATTTATCTCAGAAGCATTCAAGCTTTCCCCGCATGAATTAAAAGAAGAAATAACTCTATATACGTGAATAACCTGTACAACTTTTAACTAAAAAGTTACACATGTTTCGGCATGCCGTATCCCGTTACAAAGAGCAGCACCAGCAGCAACAACAAGTTTCGCGACGCTACTTGTATATATATTATAAAAAAAAATTACACGCACAGAAAAATAAACCGAGTATACAGCCGGCAATTTTTCAAAGCGGAAACAGCCGACGTCATTGTTTAACATTTAACGTGAGAAATTACACGATTCGCGTATACATATTAAGAAGAGAAGAGAGAGAAAAAGAACGCGGAGGCAGATACGGCGTGCGGGAAAAAAAGTGCCACGAGAAAAGTCACATGTGCGTCAAAGGCGCGGACGCCCAGTACACATGGCCCTCGAGAGAGAGAGGCGAGTAGCTACGTATGCGTGTGTATGATGCTTTTTTCTTTGTTTCTGTATGATCGTTTAAGGGACTGGGAGTGAAAGAGAAGAGGAGGATGAGCTTCGTGTGCGACGCTCTTATCTTATGGGGTCGCGGTGTTTATACGGGTGTACAAGTGCTAAAAGAAAGGGGGCGAGAGCGGCGGTTTTTTGGGCAAAAACGAAAAGTGCATTACGTGATGAATTGCGTGGACTCTGAAGGAGTCTTGAGTACGATGCTAAAGTAGGCTTAATAAAATCATATATATAAATGTACGTTGAGTGCGTTAAGTAATTCTTTGAATTTGTTGTTTTTTATATAAAAATTATACGTCGGTTAGAGATCTTACAGATAATTTCGTTTCACTTAAAATAAAATCTATTTCATATATTTCTTTTATTATTGATAATTTTATAATCATTATATATGAAATAAAAAAATGAAAACCAATTTGAACAATTTTTTTCCTAACACAAAAAGCTTTCTGATAACAAACAAACACAATAATCATTCATAATCGTCCCGGCCTCACCACACGCCACCCACAATATTTTCCAACCCTAGTAAATACCCACCCGACAAAAACCCGAACAACCATCATATACGCACGAAAAACACCAACCAACGCTGCTCTTCTTCTTCTTCTTCTTCTCCTATACGTTGACAAGTCCGGTTCACACACAATGTGCGCGCACTGCTCAGTCCGCGGGATGCACACACATGCCCTCCTCGTTCTCTCTCTTTCGTTCCCACAGCACGCGAGTGCGGGGAAAAGAGAGCACCGGAGCAGCGCGTGTAACGCTACACCGTCGCCGCGATGACGGCGCGAGGACAGTTTCGTACGTATATACACACATATATAACTCTATAACGCTGTAGTCACATGCGTGTGCAGAAATGGAGGAGAGAGGTGATGGTGTATATGTGTCGGCACACCACACCGCTCTTGCAGGAAATTCTGCATGGGTGGGCGCTCGCGTGTGTATGGGGCTATCCGTTTTCGATGCTGGCGGAGAGAAGTGGTGGTGGTGGTGAGTGAGTGGGTTCGCAGAGAGGTGAGGGAAAATTGGGTGACTGATGGTGGTAGGTATAACGGAGCGGTTTCTCTTGGTTTTTAAGCCCGAGGAATAGTTATACAGCCATCCGTATAGAAATAGTTAATCAATTATATGAGAACAAAATATTTTAGTGCTGATTTTCTTTTAATATTCAACTTGAATAAATGATAAAAATTAAGTACATTGAATTTTTTAAATTATTTTATTTATTGTTTGTTTATATATCACGTCAATATAAACAACTGGCACCAATTACGTTGCTTTGACAGACTTTCCAAAAAAGCTGTCCAACTAAACGCCGCACATTTCTCCCACACCATCATCACACGCTGCGAATTCAAAAAACACAAACAGCAAACAAACCACGCGCATTCTCTCCCCCCTCTCCCTCATCATCCGAGAAAACCCCAGAAGCTCGCTCTCCGCAAAAGGTAGATGTACACATAGACACAGCGTCGTCCACACACGGCGCGCGTGCATCGCTCGGAAACGCGCATCCGAGAAGTATAGCGTCGCGCTGCAGCGTCGAAGAAGAAAACTCTCGCAGCAGCAGTGGCGCATTGTGAGCTTGGGTTACCTGGCTACTATACGCGCGCGTATTCTTTCATTGTGTTCTCCGGGCCCCAAAAAGAAGAAGAAGCGAGCGGGGACCCGCCTGCGCGCTCAGAGCCTGAACTTGAGAAGGCCCCGTGTGTGTTCAGGGTCGGTGTATGAGAGAACGCACTGCTGGTCCGTTTCTGCACGAGAGCGGGTGTATATAGACACCTTGCGAGACTGGTTGCCGGAGTCGTCGGCTGAGTAAATGGGATTAGCGCGCGGTGTAAACACAGGTGACTCGAGGGCCCCCGATTATTGCTCTCCTTGAGAGAGAGTAGTTTTTTTTTCTTCGAGATGTTTGCCGAGGTAGTGCTTAGGATTGGGTTGAGGAGTGTCGTTGCTTGAAGGGATTGAGTTTTGTTTGAACGGGATATTTGATGTCACTAGGAAGAGAGAGTATATCGGTACTAAATTGGTATAAAGTAGAAAGTTTTGATATTAAATGCAACAAATAAAGAACGCACATTATAGTAATTAACCAGCCGAAAATTACTCTTTCAGCTCTAATTAAACGTATACCTTGTACAAGGCATTCTCTACTGCTTATACAAAATAAATCCAACGAGTACGAAAACTTTCACTAAAAACCATCAGGTGACCCATTCACCACATCCCATCCTCAATCATCATCATCATCATCACCAACCTTCTAATCCAGCCATTGTGCGACCAATAACCCGAGCCAAACGAGCCACGCCTCGAAATCATAACAACTCTTTCCCCCCATACGCACACATGCCCATCTCTCTCTTCTCCACTCGACCTCGACGATCGATCCGTCGATCTCTCTCTCTCTCACCGCCGCGTCGTCTGCGAGTCAGTCTACCGTGCAGGTATAAGTATACACGCTGCCGCTGCTGCAGCTATCTCCTGGACGTTCACCTCTCCGAGTACCTACACATACGCACACACATGGCGTGTAAATGTGTGCACGATGCTGCAGTCCCGCTTTGGCGCTGCGTCTCTGGGGACATATCGGGGCTGATGCTGTCGAGCGTACGAGCGCCTAGGTTGCTTCGGGCTTGCCGGTTTTGGTCAACAGTGCCGAGTGCGCGCGCGGGAGAGAGAACCGCAAAACGAACGGATATGCCTCGTTTGTTCGACGCGCGCGCGAGTTCACGGTTGCAGCTGGGATGCCGAGGTGACGATTGATGCCGAGATCAGAGATTTTTCGAATGGTGAGAAATGCGGTGGTGATGATGAGTGAATGAAGGAATGTGTTATACTTGTGATGGGTAGGAGGTATTGTGTGGAATGAATAATTTCGATTATGCCATGGAAAGGTTATTACGTAGAAGAATTATATTTGCAATAATTTTATCGCAATAATTATGACGTTTAAATTCCTTTCATGTTTCACGATAAAGCAGTGAAGTCACTTTACGAAACGAAGAGATATCTAAGATGGCATAATCCTGACGTGTGCAGTTCGAGTTTCTGCCCATTAAAAGTTTTTCATCTTTCGCAAAACTATACTCATACCACTTCATATGCTGATACACCTTCCTCCTTACTCTCTCTTCCTATAATAAGAATTCAACCACATTTGCACAATATTCTCGTTTGCGATGCAAGAATCCAGCCGGGCGAAAAACAAACTGTCAAATTACTCGTACGACACGGCTCGTCGCGCGCCGGCATTTCATATCATTTCGCGCCGCACGTCGTACGTATAGTCGATCGAAAAAAGCGCGCCACTGCGGCGTAATGAGGCCGTTTTTGCGGTCTTTCGCCCGAAGGCTATCAACTCCGAAATGAGGATGGACGAATGGATCTGCAATGTTGTAATGGTACTGTAGTTGTAGGATGGAGTATAGAGGATAGAGGTGGGGATGGAGTATATCGCAGCTAGATTATTAGAGGAACGAAGGAGTGGTTGCGAGCTAAGTTGAGGGGATTGGATCAATACAATTTGATAATAATTTCTCAGAGTTTGTTATTGTAACTGAATTTTGTAATTTAACGTTAAATGTAAATCCTCAAAAAATTAAAAATTTTTACATGTTTAAATTTGGAAAAACAATGATTTACTGTTTAAAAGTACTATTAGTTATTTTAAATGTGACAGATTTACTATACGAAACCAACACCAAACGATCTCCTAAATACCTTCAAACATCTCATAATGAAATAACGACCCCCCTATATCCTCATTCATTATTTATACGTATCTCATTTCACTTCCTTAGAGACCTCTCTCAAAGCTCATCATTCCCATCTCCTCCATCTACGCGTCCACCTTATTTCCACAAACTGCACGATTCCGCCGATGCTCTTTTCTTTGTGCTCGCGCGCACTCGCTCCCTCGCAATCTGTAATAACTCTCCCTTTATTTCCTCTTTGCGCTCGCCGCTAAAACGTATAATTTGGGATGCCTATTCTCTCCCCGCGGGAGGGAAGACAGAGAGAGAGAGAGAGAGCCAAGTCTCCGATTACGCGTGCGCGAGCGTCTCGCTTTGCGTAGCAGCGTGATCGACATGCTCCGCGGACGCTGGTAGCCGACGCCTCCTCCTCCTCCTCCTCCCTCCGGACGAAGGGAATGATGAACGCGTCGAAGAGAGAGAGAGAACAGGAACGGAAGGTGGAAAGACGAGTAAATGCATCAGAACGGAGGGAGGGAGTTTCATTCTCAAAGGTTTAGAAAGGACAAGGGTTTGATTAGGTGTAATTTTGGTGTCCAAGGGGATTCTTTAGGGCTGACATTTACGTAGTTGAGTAATTTATTGCAGTTCAGGTAGGGCTGAACGAGAGCAAGACAATGCAACATTTCTGTAACTATTGTCTCGCTCTTATAAATTCTTGAAAAATTTTCTCTTGATCTTATGAATAGTATTATTGTCTTGTCTTGTACAATACAATAAAAATACAATAAAATACAATCAAATTTCGGCACAAGTATAAATAAATGCCAAATTTGAAATTTGATTTTTCCCGCCATCTATGTGCTACCAACCAGAGAGTTAATGCGCCGCCGCCAGGCGGCGCACCCTCTCCCTCTAGCCTCACGTACCTAAGTAAGCCGGTCTGAGGGGATATAGGAGTCATTAGTCGTTATAATTAGTTGTTAATGATTATTTCGATAAATTATTATGGTTAGAAAATCTCAAGTTATTTTCAAGACAAAGCAAAATTCTTGACACGGCAATCTTGATATTGTATCAAAAGCTGTATATATAAATATTGTATCGATTATTGTCTTGAATATTGAGGTAAAACAATACAATATCAAGATTAATTTTGCTATATTGAGCAGCCCAAAGTTACGGTAGTGTCAAATTTGGAAAATTCATCGTTAACACATCACTTGGCAATGGTAGTTCTGCATAAATATGGTGATTTTTCTGATTCGTTAGCCGCGAGCGGCTGTCTAAGGCAGAAAAAAGGCATCAGGATTCGACCGAGGAGAGAAAAAGCTCAGAAGAAGGTAAAGAGTATACACGCTATACCAGCAAGGCGGCGAAGAACGAAGGGAGCGAGAAAAAAGAGGAAGGGTGAGAGAGGAAGATGGAAAAAAGCAGCGCGAGCGCCGCAGCGGAGAAAGAGAAAGAAGAGGGAGAAAGAGAGAGAGGACCGGTCCGAGGTCTCTCTCTCTCTCTCTCGTAACATGCAATCTTCGCCCATTGAAGACGCGCTGGGAAACTGCACGGTTATTATGTCTCTCAATGGGACGGGGGGAAGAAGGAGGAGAAAAGGGGAAGGGGCAAGGAGAGAGAGGAGAGAATCGCGAGGAGTATTCTTTAAAGTTTGGTTAGCGATCGCGAGCCAAACACGCGATCTCCCGAAGAGTGCGCAGTAGGAGAGAAAGAAGATGCTACACGACAGCTTGCGTTCGGCTAAATCGTCGAGAGAAGAAAGAAGCGCTGTGAAGCTGGATGCGCGGAGGTTCAAGTTGTGCGAAGTTGAAGAGAAAGTCATTGTATAGAGGAAAGTTTAGAGATGTATGTATGTGTTTGGGTACAAGAAGTTATATTGGTTCATTTGACTTTCACATTTTTTAGAAAAAGGTTCATAGTACATGACAAGATTCTATTGTTTCATTTGCGTGCCTTAGTACGCTATTACTAAGGTTTTCCGAAAATTCCATTGAAAATATATTGATGAATAATTATTATCGATCTTATTCTAAATGTATATGTCAGCAAACGCATCCTCACACAACCGCTCTTAACCTCAGCCGCACTATCGCCCCCGAGATTCGCCTTTTCCATCCCGCAGACCAACCTTCACACTCTCCATCCTCTCGCATCTTGACAATTCCATACGACACTCGCGCATGTGCACGCAACAACTACACATGAACTGCACAGCCGCGGCGCGCAACTCTCTGTGACTAATCCCTTACACTGGCCGCGCGAGAAGCCTATATTGCCCACTGCCTCTTCGCTGTCTCTTGTGTCGGCACGATGAAAGCGCAGCCTGCACGTCGCGCGTTTCTCAGACGCGACTTTCCAGACGCACGACGCGCCGCAACAGCGTAAGACAGGATGCTGACAACTCGATCATCGGCGCGAGTCTGCACACACGCCTCCTCCATTCAGCGCATGCACAAAAGTCTCGTTTGGCGCAGAGCTCTGCGCGTCGCGATGGAATGTTAAAAGGGGAGAGAGAAAGAGATGAGCACCTTGCAGAACAGCGCGATAAGAATGCAAAGAGAAAGGAGGAAAATGGGTGTATGTGTGTGTAAGTGTGATGGTGCAGGGACTACGCGAGAGTGTGTAGCGAATTGCTCGCGATTATTGATTCAATTGGGCGGACGCCGAAGCGATGTCTTCTTGACGGCGATGTCTTTGCTTTGGCTGATTTCAATTGTCTCGATGCGAGTAGGAGTTATGTGTATATATAGACGTTGTCGTTTGTGTATGTAAAAGTATGTATGGGTGTTTGTGTATTTAATGAGTGGTTATTGAGGATCGATTTAAAATTTGTGGAGATTACCGGTTGGCACGATCGAAGGAAGAGTTGCGACTGAAGCAAGACATATGCTGCGTACGGCCATCTGTGATGTATCAAAAGTCTGTGAAAGTTCCACATTGTTTTTATGGTGTAATATTCTTTTAGTATTTGATAAATTATGATTTAATAGAACCTGATTCAGGGTATCTTGAAAATATATATATATATATAACATCGGTTGTGCTATTAAAAATTCAAAGATGATCAATGTTACTATAACTATGTTGAAACAATGACGCTCAACGAACAATATTTTTTCATTGCCCCACTACCTCACCAACCGCAAAATCGATCACCCGCATCACTTCTCGGAACCCGCAACTCGCGCGATCGATTAGATTCGATTTTCCTCTTTCATATACACATACATGCACATAGTCCGACTCTTCTGTCTCTGGCTCAGTAAGACAGAGGCGAGAGCGAAAGAAAGAAACATCATCTCTCGTCGGCATTGAATTCCGGGCCTATACGAGCGCCTCCCTCATCAACCTCAATTAAACTCCAGCGTCTCGCACTTACTACTCTCTCTCTCTCTCTCTCTCTCTCTCTCACTCTATCTCTTCTTGCGCTGCTTCGCACCCGAGGCGCTTCGCGCAGTGTGTGTGATGATGCGCTTATGTGATGCGCGAGTAGCTATGGGCTTTGAAAAATGTTTCGTGGAATCGCGTAAGGTTTTATTTCGAAGCGCGCGCGTGATGTGTTTTATGACCGCGGCGGTTATGGGAGTCAATTGATTGTTTCTTAGAGTACGTTCACAGTAGCGCGTGCGCGAGTGAAATGACCGATAATAACGCGACACCTTGGCTCTCGACATATAATCGTGCTCTCGCACACGGCCTTCGTTATGTAAAGAAGT
>UXGD01002111.1:0-28431 GCA_900474315.1 Torymus auratus
GAAAATAGGCCAACTTCGTTGGTTAACATGTTAATCAAATGGAAGCATTTTTACTTAAAATCAACATCAAAATTTAAATTAAACTATTTAAAACTATCAATAATTTTAAAGCATCTAGAATATAATATTTTCCCATGTGTAAATAGTTATTTTTCGCCGAGAATAGCAAGATAATCATGGTGTGTCGTTTTTAATTTCAAAATTGGCCAACGGCTCGCCAACCATTAGTTAACATTTTTAGCAGGGGTGGGACTCAAAGTATATCTACCTAAATCATTAAAAGGTACGGAAACAATGAATATAAGAAATTAAAAAAATTAATGATTACTGGCAAGTGTAAGTTATACGTATATATAAAACTACTGTAAAATAAATATTCATATAAAAATATGTCTTTACAATTTTCTCCTCGCTCATAAAAAAAAAATAAATAAAATCAATCAAATTCAACGCTAATATACTCACTAAACAATCTCTCCGAAGAAAGTACAAATCCACGCCCATGAAACACCGCTTCCTTCCATTATCCATGCCGCCTCGGTCTCACAAAACAATCAATTATTACCCAACATTACTACCGCGCGCCACGGCTGCTACTTCCTATTATACCAACTTCGCGCGTCGCGTAAAAATTCGCGCGCTCTCGCGGGCAAAAAGAGACGGTTACGCCCGCGGAGCATAAATTACACGCGCGCGGAGAGGATCTCTCTTTAAGTACGCGTTCGCGCGGATCTGCTAGTTGTCGAATGGAGAAGGAAGCAGAGTAAGAGAGAAGGTGCATTATGTTAGTGCTGCTGCTGCAACGGTTGCGGTTTACGGACGCAGGAATGCCGGAACACGCGAGTGTATAGCGCGGCATGGATAAGAATTTCACTTTCACCGGCCGCGGCGAGAGGTGGAGGACCGATTATAAGCTCGAGCCGAGTGTTTGGTTAACGGTGTGTGTGTATGTGTATGTGTGGATACAAGTGCTAATCGAGATGCAGGGATTGACGACGAGGTGGTGGTGATGGGAGAATAGGGTGACAAGCTGAAAGGCTGGAGCTTGGGAATTCAGTGCGACCGAGAATGGTGGGTTTTTTTATATTGATTCGAAATTATGTTCACCTAAGGCGTCGAGTTGAATGTCTTGGCACGCAATTTTGTGCGAAGTCCAGTTTTTGAAAGTATTTATAGTTATGCAATATTTACTTATACTCTAGTTATTAAATCATCGTGTAAATAATAATAATAATATTAATATTGGTACAAGTCAATTAAGATATATTTTATCTTAAATTTATATAAGAACTAATTAAGTTTATACGCGATAGGCGCGTAAATTTTCTACGTCTTTTTTTGAGATTGGCTTTAATTTAATGACCGCCCGCATCTATAGGTACATTTTTCAACGTGATTTAATTTTTCGGTCATATTGTTTTTTTTTTATATATAAACTAACAAATTGAAAATTTTCGATTCTCTTATTTTACCCTGTATATTTTCTTTTCCCTTAAAACTCTATGCAAAATTCATCGAAAACAAAACCCTCGACTTCAAGCTCTATTATAGTATACTAAAGACCACCGAAACTAGACACTATTAACCCACGCTTTCCGAAGTCAAAATCAGCCTTTACCTCTGGCTTATATGCCAGCGAACTTAAACGTGGTATAATGAAGTCACTAAAGTGAAGTTTAAGCATGCAGCAGCTTAGCTAAACATCACTCGAGCGCGCAAAAACGCAAAAACGAGAGTAATAAGTGCGCAATAAAGTCCGCGTGCGCGGGTAAAAAAGCGCAACGAGGTGAGCGCGCTTATACCTCGCGTGCAAAAAGTGAAATGGCGAGAGCTAAACGTGTGTACGTACATAGGGTCCGGCGAATAAAAATAATAGCGGCCAGGCTAAATGAGATACTTACACGCGAGTGGGGTGGGGGATATCGAAAATAACGACGCGGGGCGCCGCCGATGTCTACACTGTATTGTGACTGGCAGTATATATAAATAGTTCGCTAGGAATTGCTATTGGTCTTTCTGTACGAGTAGTCGTTTAATAGTGATAGATTTGGTTCGCATTTTCTTTTTTTTAGAATTTCGAAATTGCGACAATTGAATAGGATGTTAATTTTTTGACGAGTAATATTTTATATATGACAAAGGTAGCCACTGTTAACAATTCACTTTATTATAAATCCTAGCATTTCTCGTTTAACGCTTTTACCGTCCCAAACTCTGTCCCAACATACCTATACCCACTCAATCGACACCTCGACGCACGTCTGGAGATCGTTCGTCTCTGCAGAGACACGCGAATGTCACGCATATACAGTCGCAAGCTAAATATAACCGTTGTAAAAGAAAAAGCGGCTCCAAGTCGTGCGTGGCATCGCGATCGCTATATATGTGTGCAAGGCATTTTGTTACGCCAACATCACTCTCGAGATTAGCGGACCACCGCGAGTGAATGGAAAATAATATGATAATACGACCCGTTGATTTTGGCTTATAGTTTCGATCGGTGGAGAAATGTTACCTAACTGGGTGCACAGTGTATGATTTATAATAGTACGTATATAGACTATTATATCTGGAGAGAATTTCGACTGCTTGTTTTGACATATACGTGCATACCAGACGTGTGTTGCGGTAGTTATGGCACTTAGCTGGAGAAATAATTAACGGTCTCGCGCGATCATAAATCTGATAAGTACGGAATCTGGCCAGTGTTGATGAGCTTCGCCGACAGCGAGATACGATCCCATTTCATCGTTCCTTCTCTTCAAACACTTCTACACGCGCGATAAATTATATATTGATCAGAAAATTCTGCACTCACTTCTCGAACCTATGAAAGTAACGTGGATCGTGATTTATTTAATCGCTAACCTTCTTATCGTACAGTGGCCCCTTAAATACCTAAATCACCTTATCACCTGCCATCGTAATGAACTATATACCCGTATCATAGGCCAACGACAACCGAAACCCAACAACAATTAGGTGCATGATTGTACCTCCTGCGCTCGGAGACCCGTTATCTTTCTCTCTCCTAGCTCCCCCCGCAAAAGCACATCGACCACGTCCAGAAATAGCCGTGAGTATCGTCCGACCGAGACAATTACACGTGGGAGCGGTCGGTCTCTCTAGGCGCGCGTATCATAACCGAAGTGTCGTCGTGAAACCGTCCGTCACCTCTAAAAATAGGAGAAAACAACCCGCCGCCTCGTCTCCAGCGCATAGCTATAATACTTTTATTTTTTCTGTATGCTGTATTATAATATATACTCTTGATTGAAGGAATGACAAGTGATGGACCTCGTCGTACATATACCTACTTCTTTGTTGATGGTTCGAGTAGAGTAATTGATCGGCGTTATCGTGTAATTTTATTTGATTAAAATATTGTTGACGTTATATCTCTTTGGGTATCGGTGCTTCCGTGTCGTTCAAACAACACCCATACCATATATAATCGCTATTTATAATCATACTTATCGTATACCGCATGATTTAAAATAGCTCGCGCACCAACAACAACAACAACATCGAAATTATTATAAAACAATTCGTACTGCGCAGGTATATAGGCTATTATAAACGAATCTCTCTCTCATTTTCTTACCGCAGGAAAGAAAGAAGCCCGCTTGACCCGCAGCCTTGTCTAAAAATACGCGCAGACCCACGTATATATAGGTGACATCATGCGCGCGCCTCTCTTCCATTTCGAAAACATCACAGGGCGTCGAATAATCCCGATTTAAAAAAAAAGAGCTGGAAGTCTCGATCGGTCACATAGCGACGCGCGCGCGAAGTGTAAAAGAGCCAATGACCTACATGTAGTACGTCGCGCGGTGAAGAGAGAGAGAGAACTATAGTAGCGTGTCGCGCATCGTAGAGAGAGAGGGTGTTCTTTTTTTTTCTTTTTGTCACGCGCTTTTTGTGCGGTCGCGCGCTGCGTGTGTATACAGATTTGGGTTTTGGTGTGACAAAGATGGTGTCGCGTGATTGCGATCTTTGGATGGTAAAAAGGCTGGGCATCGAGATTTTTCTGAAAGTTTTTGTTGTAATCTTTAATATTTTTTTGGTATACAGTAGCGCTCGTCGTATGGGCGTTTAACTTTTTATAAATGGTAATTTTTAAGATTTTTGTAGCAAATTTTAGTTTTTAAATACATAGTATATCTTTTTTGATTCTCGTATACATAGCAAACTGATTGATACTCTAATATTTCGTTGAAAATTTCTGTTTCAAAAAGTAAAAAATTTGCTATCATAAATCATTCAAATAATATTATGTTTGAGAAGTAAAATTGGCTTTGAAAAATCATAAAAATTATTATATAAGAAGTAAAAAGAGTAAATTTCACTAAAAAAATTTTTCACAGCGTTAGGTGGCCTATATATCGTTCGGCATTTACAATCACTACATATATATCTTTCGCACGATTATACTTTCACTTACAATAAACCATACCTCATAATACATCCCCGTATCTTTAACCCTCTTCCGATCAATTCAATCAACATATCCTTCACCAGTAGATCATCAAAAAAACCACCTATTCCCGTCCCCCACACACTACACCTCGCGCTATATGGAATTCCTTCTAATGAGAAATATGCGTGTGTATATATATAACCCGACGCAATTAGCGAGCAATAAAAATAAATTCCTTCTCACATGCGTATACACAGACACACGCCTCCTTACGCAACACGTGGCATTTTTCTACTCTTACATTACACACTTATTATAATAAACCGCGCTACACGCTCACGGGTGAGTATTATATAGCCTTTAATGAATAAATCTCCTTAAGCTACCGCCGCGGGGCTGGAAAAAAATTCTAATGTCGGTCAGTTCCGATGTATATACGTGTATAATGTACCCAGGCTATCCTGTGCATTGCTGCTGGTGCTGGGATTAATGAGAGCGTCACCGACCGAGCGACCGATGAATCGCCGGAAAGATTACCGTTACTCAACTCTTCGTCGCGTTGCGTTCTCTCGCTCTCTCTCTCTCTCTCTCTGCGCCTATCTTTCTCGGTTTCTACGGCTCTATTTTTACTTTTTCCCTCCGTAAATTGAGGGCCGCGGCCGCGTTTAATTTCTCTGGACACGCTGCGAGTTTTGTTTTGTCGAGTACTTATATGGTTACGTAGGAATTATCGGTTTGTTTATGGATAAATTTGAATTGTATGTATATTTCGTAATGTTTTTGTATGTATTATACATTTAATGTTCAGTGTTTAAATGTATACGTTGGAATAGTAAAAATGTAAACGATTGAAGGTATAGAAGCTTGCTTAGTCATAGAGCAAGTACAGAAACAGGTTGCCTTCAGACGATTATTATTATTACTGTGCTGATTACCGAGCACTGAAACATATATTCAATGACTTTTACAAAGAAGTTTACTCAAAGTGTTTTTCTACAATAAGGCTATCTATTTCATATTTTTCAAATGTTTCGTTGTATTACTTTTTGAACCATCACATTAATATACATACATATCCTCAAAAATCCCCGTCGCTCGACCAAAGTCCGTTAACCCCAGATCAAACTCCCAAAAAAGTCCCACCTCAATCCCAGCAATTTCTAAAATTCCACTATATATAGAAACTTTTCAAAACCAGTATATACCTATACACACAAACGCGCCGCCGCCGCGCGCGTAATTTACATCTCGTTCTCATTCTCTCCTTCTCTCTCTCTCTCTCTCTCTCTCTCTCGCTTCATAACGGTACAACACCTCCTGCCTGTTGCTCGTGCGCCGCCGCAGGGCCATATTTACGTCGATATATAGCTCATACCTCTGCGATTTCGCACCCATGCCGAGTATAATACACCATCGTCATCGCGAGTACATCATCCGCTGATAAGTATACTGATAAGATAGCGCGCGCTTTCAATATAGGAATAAGTTTTCGGAAGAAGTATATATGAATGGGTCCCAGAGTATTTGTACACCGATGACGCGGTTTCCTGCGGAAATAAAGGGCGTGTAGCGAGTGCGCGCTGAGGTAGAGTGTAGTCTTATTGACAAGGTATAGATCACGCACAAGTCGTGTATACGTGTCGGTTTCTTTATCGATTACGTTCGAGGTCGCGCGCGTAGCCGTGAACTTTGAAAAATTCTAGGGCGTTCTTTATACATACGATATTATATAGACTATACGTGCAGTGGTTGAACTTTTTTTTTCGTATTGTATAGTATTGAACCGTTAGGTGATTGTTACATATATAAGTTTATGCGGTATGGCCATTTAAATATGATAAATAAATAATCGTGAAGTTATGAATAAGGGGTTAAGGAAGTTGTTGATGATTGATGGTAACCACGTTTGTCAATACCAACTGTTTAAAACTAAGTATATATTGTATACCGTGATTTCTATATATTGACTCTTTTCTACTATACTTGTTTTTGCGGGTTTCTTTCGATTCCCCCCTTCCCACGGCACCGCGTCCACACCTTTCCATGTATATATCGGGATCGCTCATAGGAATGTGGGTCACGGGAAATACCGATACACACACTGCGGAGTTGTTCTCTCTCCCGCGCGATCCGCGAATTTAATAGCGACGCGAGCTCGCAGAAAAGCTACTTTCTTCGCGAGATTGAGCGACAGTAGTGACCGAGTAATCATTATAATTTTTATTATATCTCTATAAGAAGCTTTATAATAATTAAGGGTTTATAGTCATCACTCGCGGCAAAGTTCAATTGATTTGTCAGGGTGATAAAGACGCGAGTGAGTGACTGGGCGTCTGGAAATAAACACTGCGATAAGTGGGCGGCGTTATATATACTTAAGAGAGTAAATAAGATCGCAATTTAAATTCGGAGCTTACTTCATATCCTGTCTCTCTGTGTGTGTATATTACGCGACGACGCGCCCACTAATGCGGCTGCAGAGGAAGAAGGTCGACGACGCACATAAGTTACTTACGGGTTTCGTCAATGGACACCTATATCTTAACTCATGCGTGTATTTTTAAATTCCCATTATATACAACTGTATGTACGCTCTTGTTACCAATTTCTTTTGGTCAACGTAATTTTCATTATTGTACCTTTTTTATTTTCAGTTTTCACTTTATTACCTGCAGCGTCTGTATTATACATATTAAATTCCCCAACGAAGCATTAACTCTCAGCCGCTATATAAATCAGTTATAATGCGATATACGATAATCCTTGGCGCTTCTTCCTCGTTCGTCGTATAATTTCATTTTCACCGAATCAACGTACTTTATAACGAAGTGTTTTCACCGATAAAATCGTATAATAATAATACACGCGCTCACCTGCCATACCAAATGAAAACAACGCAAGCGAACGAGCGCACTTTACGAATATGTAGGATTTTTTCCTCATATTATACGCGTGTAATAGCCGCATCCTCTCGATCGCGTGTGATGCACGCGCGCATCAGCGACGGCCTTGCGAAATGAGCGAGCTATGCGCGTAACGGATAGACCGACTGATTTACGGCGCGGCTTGTGTGTCGCGCTTTTGAAAAGAGACTCAAGAGTGTGGCGCAACAAGAGTCGCCGTAGTCGTTCGTTGTTGTTCTCTTATGTAGGTTTGCCGTCTTTTTGGTTTTTCTTTTAACGAGAGGTATACATATTATGGAGAATAGTTTTGTAGTTGAAATTAGTCTTTTTGATGTATGGTAAACGTGGGATGAGCTCGTTTTCTCATTATGAAATAATAGCAGTTTGTATACCATAAATTGTAGTAACTGTCCCACGATTACCATACATCAAAAATACTAATTTCTACTACGAAACTATTCTCCGTGTAGGTTGGACTCGATTTTTTAATCAAGAATATTTTTCAAATTTTGAACGCCACTGTGTTTTTTTAATTTTAAATTATAGCAGTATTATAGTCGTTGGTTTGAAGGTTACAAAAGATTTGTACATTCAGTAATGTTTCATTTTCATGTGTATAAAGATTTGCTTGAGAAGCAGTATACTTAATGGCTATAAATAGCAAAACGATTGTTTGGTTCTTAATTAAACAACGATGGAGCTAGAATAATGCACATTTCTCACCACGGCGACTCTAAAATTATCCCCTATGACATAACGCACTATACACATGGCTCCGCGCGGTTTTTTCCAATCATATAAACTCGAGCTGCCAACTGTTGCGTACATACCTATACACACAAAATCAGACTTAAAACAACAAACATTTTATTTTCTCATAAACAAAGCATCTTTATAAAAAAAAAAAAGCAAACAAACAATAAATAATTAAAAATGAAAGTTGAACACAAATCTGTCTTTTCTATCTCGCCACCCACCAATAACCAACGCGTGCTCTATATATACACCCGCTTACACCATCTCTTTCTCACATCGAGACGCTCAATTGCGTAACTGTATAATACTGACGCGAGTTTCGTCTGGCGTGCGCGTGTGCGGGCGATCGGAACCGCCGATATAGCCCCGCAACGCGCGTATTACACCTACACGGAAGGCGCGGAGTGTGTTCCTCTCTCCTCCGACGTTTAACGACCTCAATGCGATAACGCATTAGCATGGTCTATATATATATATATATACATAAGTACTGCGCGTGATGCGTATATATACTTATATGCGAGTTGATGAGGGAAGAAGTTTTCTCGTATTACGTGCGAGAGGAGGAACGAATTATAATATACAATGAAAAAAAAGAAAAATGTGGTTTAAACAATATACAATGTACGCTATTTCTTATAAAGTGGACCAAGATATAATCTGTAGCCCTATTTTGCTCAGAGATTTATAGCATTTTCAATTTTTTGGCATTGGCGCAACTTTTTGATAAACCCCATTTCATGGATTTTCATGGGACAAGGTCTAAATTAGTGGAAGGTCATGCGATTATGGCACGTAAGAGTTATAAATATAAGATTTACCGAAGCAAAGATATTTGTTTCTTTATCGAAAAAGTTGCTTCTAATTCGTGAAATTTCTGAATTTTTATGTTTTTTTTTGTGGTTTTTAGCATTTACAAATTATTCGCATCGGAAAATCTTATATTTTCAATTCTTTGCGCCATGAATTTCAAGTAATTTAGGCCTTGTCCCATGAAAATCCATCGAATGATTTTCTCAATAAAGTTGCGCCAATGTCAAAAAATTGAAAATCCTATATCTCTCAGCAAAATAGGGCTACAGATGAAATCTTGGGCCATTATATAAGAAATAGTGTATATATTTATTTATACATTGTTTAAAACTACATTTTTTCCATCTGTTTTTCACCTCAGAAACCACTAGATATATAAGAACCCCTTCTACTACACCCATTCTATTCCTCCTCACCCTCATTTCATCATTATATAACTATTAGACGAAAAATCATCAGTAATGTACGACTGTCTCTTCCCGACAATAATTTCGCATTCTCGCATCTACAATACGACGCGTAGGCGTGCACACTAGCTCGAATCACGCACACGGGGAAGTCTCGCGACTCATGCATGCCGACCGCGTAATAACGGGCTCATATGCTACGACCTTCGTGTATGCGTGTAGGTATAAGCTATACGCTTCGAGATTCTAACTCCCGCCAGAAGAGACGAGACCTTGGCCGGACTTTTTTTCGCTTCCAAGCGCCGCGCGGCCTTGCGTCGCCGATGGGAAGAGATGGGGCGACAGTTTTGGATGTGATTATGGATCGCGTGTGTGTTTATAGTGGGAGTTTCAAGAATGCCTGGGTTATAATGGAAGTAGATTTTTTTTTATGTAGTTGTTTGTTGTTTAATTTTTTTTTAGTTTTTATTTTTATTCATGGATTGAATAAGTGTCATCATGAATCTAAAATTTTTTTTATGTATTTTTGAAGGATTCATTTTACCTTCGCAGCTTATCGTTTTATATAAAAATCCGCACAAGTTATTGCGTATAATTTATTTTTGTATCGTACCACGCGATCGTATAACTTTTGCCGCCACAATACAGACCCACACATCGCGCGCAAAAATCTCATCCCCCACAAATATATACTTTATCTATTTTACACGCGAACCAAACGGCAGTTTGCTTAAAATTCAAAAGTATACATAAAATTCCAATCGATCGAGGTTGATAAGTTCCTATGTATATATATACCTTCCTGGCGAAAAATGTAAATAACGACATTATTGTAAACAGGCGCGCGCGAGGAGCGCATATTAAAATGTCAAAGCGTGCTTTAACCTACTTGACATGCGCTTTATGGGTGTCATTAAAAATCGATAAAGCGATTTTTAGCCGCGCCGCCGAGTTGCTACGGTCCGGCCGCACGTCTCGCTTAAAAAGGCACGTGCTGGAGAGTTCAGAGAATTTATCTGCTCGTAGTTGATAAAATTATGGCCGTGACAAGTAGGTATTTTAGCATGTACGTTGGGCTACGAAAATTGAAAGAATTAGCGTATAATTAGCGATAAATTTTGCAAAATATTTCGTAGACTTTTTATACACTAAAACTCTATACACATTACCCATAATATCAATAAATATATACAAATCTCGCATCACCACTTTTCCACTCAAAAAAAATCCGGTACCAAATCAAACGCGCCGACATCCATTCATCGAATGGAACTTATCGCTACAACACGGCAGCGATGCGCGTATATGATATCGTCACCGTGCGATTGCATAAGCGCCGTCGCTCTATTTTCAAAGTTTATCTCGCGCAAACCGTCGTGACTAATAGCGTCCGTAGAAAAAGGCATTCGATCGCACGCGTGTCACCTGTTACGTGAGTTGTAATAAGTATAGTCACCGATTGTCGCTGTTTCGCGGGTTGAAAAGTCACGTGAATGTGTACTTTTGGAGTTATGTCGCGGTTTATTTGCGCAAATGCAGTTGCGACGTATAGGCACTGAGGAGGTTGAGTATGAAGAAGAGAGTTTTGAAAAATATTTTTTTTTTCTCGAATTGTGTAGCAGGTTGTTGCTGCACGTAGTGTCGTAATTTGTGAACTAGAGTTTTGTTTGACCTACTTATTTATAAAAGGTATCTCTATATCCAGGTACAAGTAATAATATAATTCGAATATAATAGACATATAAGAACGAAATAAAATAATGAAAAAAGTTCAGTTCATATAGGTGTCGGAAACTTGATTTTTCATTGTACTTCGGTAAATCTTGCGCGTGCCAAGATATAACCATTGCCAAAGCGCGAAGGCGATTACACCGTTCGGATTCAGAGACTCTCTCAGTGCAATGGTCCCTAGCTGAAATTTGGCTTTACGCGTGAAACAACTTGCCAGGGAAACATCGCGTTTAACTCGAAGAAATGGCATGTTATAAAATCAGAGATATATTATAGATCCGCTTATTAAAATCTTCATTGTTATTTTTGAAAATTACGCATAATGAAAAAGCTTTATCTAAGCCATAAAACTACCGCTGCAAAAAATTCTAATCTTACCTCACCCTCCGCACCTATACTTTATTCACTTAATTTATTCATAATGAGAAACTTCACGACGCAACAGGTGCCTCGTGTAAACAGCTGCATCTTCACAAGCCACATAGAATCCCAGACAAAACACAGTGGCTGCCAGGCTGACGCCGCCGCGTATATTGGAAAGAAACACCGGCCGCGTTCTATACTTGTAACATTTATTTCGCTGCGGCGGGCGCGGGCGTAATCGATAAATATAGTCGCGCTGGTTTCTCTCGCTTCGACTATATGCTATATATGCAACACGCGCGAGGTTAGCGCTGTGGCGAAACTGAAATGGTGTTGTCGATTTTTAGGTTTCACGTGTATATCGGAATCGAATGGTGTTAAATCTTTCATATAAATCTTGGTTTTTGAATTGTTACAAAAATATGTATATATAACATTTATCGTTATTTAAGTCTTTTGATTTCGATTTAATAACAACGCGCGTCTACAAAACATATATAGTCAATATATATCAACCGTTTCTCCAGTTATTCACCGATTATTCATCAATAAGTCCTACATCACGACAAGTCTGACTAATCTGCACGTTACAATTACCAAGTGTCTGCCAGTGCAATGCATCACTATACTTCTCATCCTCTATAACACTTAAAACTGAATCACCGGTATGCCGCATTGTATAATACATAATATACCTATGCGTAATCCCATAGCTTTGCGGCCCACCTCAGCGAGTCGACAAAACTATCGCGCACGATTACAAACACTCTTATATCGCTTCCTTACATCCAGCCATTCCAAACCTTTAACGCGACCGCACTACACAACAGCGACGGAAAGTCATTGGCAAAATACGCGAAGACAGCACACGTTATGCAAAAGTCGCGTGTTTTCCCACGTCGACGATCGCCGTTATTATGATTAGGGACACCGACAGGGGGAAAAAGTCGAGGCGCGCGAGAAAGAATGTGTATGTATATAGATAGCGCTGCGCAAGTGCGTTACCCTGACCGAAATTATCGCGCTAGCGTCGTGTGAATTATTCCGCGTCCTGTGTACAGCGTGTCGTCCCTTCTAAGTCCTTCGCGACGGTGTCTGATGTGAGGTTTCTCGCGGTGTGTATATATATTAATTAATGGTTTTATAAGAAAGCGTATTTCTATGATATTGCAGGAATAACGAGAAATATATATATATATATTTATAAATATTGAAAAGATATATAATCGTTTAGGTTGCTGCACGATGCGCATAAAATGCGTGCTTCACGAGCGCAATAACTTTCTAAACTATATGTATATAGAAACGATATCATGAATGTTTTTATTTTTTCTATGACGATACGTATCAGCAACTAATTAAATATATAATTATACCCCTTATATATCAGTGTAATCATACAAAGTGTATATACCTAATCGTTAATAAATTACTGCTATAACAAGGTGCCCGACTAAACTCATCTTCGTCTACTTACATTCCAATATATATACTCAACTTGCGTTATACTCATGACAAATTTCCAACCTCCTTCGTCGCAGACGCTCGACAACAACAATTCGACATAAGAATTACCACTAATTTAATGACGACAAAACCTGATATCTTTTTTCTCTCTCTCTACTCTTCTAAACCTGCAGAACGCGGAACCCATCGGCTAAAATCTCGCATTCCCCCGGTCCTATACCAATCTCCTCCGATCAAATAAATCAAAACACCATTAACGACGACAACGACGACTTCTAAATATAGAACGCGTCCGTATAGAAAGACTATACTGCACGCGCGCCGTAAAAGGCAAAAGTGAGTCGCGACGGCGGCAACGCAAGTTGAACCGGAAGAAGAGCGTCTGGAAGAGAAAAGCGTTGCTGCAGGTGTAGTAGCAGGAAGATAAACCGGCGCGTATGTATGTACGTACGTGGCTTATAATACCTGCGCGTGGTGCTCCGGAAGTGCACAGGCGGCGTGTGTCGCATGTCGCCAGGCGAGGAAAGGTGTAGTTACGCGTCGGGTCGTGGAAGTTTCTTTTTGTTACGTGAGGATAAGGTTGTGCGTGTGTGTTTGAATGTAATGAGAAAATTTTGCCGAACGGAATGCAGCCTTAAAAGAGCCTTTTGTTCACTAATTATTGTTCACGGGTCATCGAGAAGAAACGTTTAAACGTTTTAAAATCGATAAATTTTCATAACCACAGCGGCAACCTTATAAAATCCTTGTCTAATCATACCCTGCGGATAATGACAAAACACTGCGCCATTAAACATAAAAAAACGCCATTATTACACGCATATCCTTTCCCGCTAATTGATTTATTTTCGGTATGATCATCTCGCCCTAGCTACCAGCGCTGACAACTTCCTAAATCCATCACAAAGCTTATAAACCCCCTGCTGCTTTATATATAACTATATAATATGTGCTCCCTCTGAGTTGTAAACCGCGCGCGCGGCCGTCGAACTATACACGCGGCATGTGCACGATGATTTTCCCATGGCGATAAGGTTATTAGCGCAAGTGCGCGCGTAAACTCGCACAGACCTGGCTATTGTGCGAGACCGCGACGGACTTCTGCAATACGCGCGCGAGGCTGCGATGGGAAACGCGCGGCGAGCTTGTGAGTTGGTAATAATGTCGATTATGTTTTTAGTTTTGTGTATGTGCAATTATTCTGAAAATGTTTCCTAATTTGGTCATAAAAACGATAAAAAAACAAAATTGGGACATACCTATGCAATAAGTTTTTTCTTGTTGTAAATGTTTTCTTGTTCTATAGTACACGAACAAATTTTCAAAAAGTATCGATTTTTGAGCAAATTAACGTAATTCATTTATTATTTAAGATTTTTATGTTTTTATCGTGTAGTTTTTGGCGATATTCAAATGCATGATGTAACTTTGCACAGAACTGACCCATTTTAACGATCTTTATCTTGAACTAAACTTTTTCGTGTATTGTGTGGTATGTTGAACAAGAAAAAACTTATTGCAGAGGTGTGCCTCCAATGTTGTTGTTCTTGTTTTTATGATCGAAGTATACCTATATGAGAATAAATTCCCAGGAGAATCAAACGTAGTTTGCAAATTGAGTTGCCAGGTCGGATGCATTAGAGCTCGTTTGTTAATTATTTGGCTCGATCCGATATATTGATATGTTGATAATGCTTTGATTGATATGGCGGTGGATAATAATCATTATGTGGTTAATTAATATATCGTCGCAGTAATTATTCATTTATAACGTTATTACAAAGTACAAGGATTTACAGAATCACAATAACAGCAGGTATATATAATTCATTCAACAAGTTGAAGAAAAGATTGTGAAAAATTACATTCAAAACCAAAGTACATACCATAAATAACACAGACATTCATCCACGTTATGCAAAATACATATACGAATCTGGCCTAAAACAGCCATTCCAAACAACAATCCCCACTCCTAATTAAAAAGCATATTATTATACCGAAAAACCCAACTAATAACCCCATTAGCGCATACGTGTATACACTACCTATACACTCCTCGCCATCTCACGAAAAAGAGAAGCACGGCGACTCGCTTTGGCCGCGACGTCGCGCCGTCGCCGAGTAGGTAGCCAAGGACACGTTGAATTCGTAATGAGCGAGCGCGCCTCGATATATACCGTTGCGAGGAAGTAATACACGTGCGCGCGAGGCGTTATATGTATAGGTACGGGTGAGAAAACTATGTGGCACACGCGCGTGCGACCGGAATTTCGAGGAGGTTAATAGCATGAATGCAGTCGCGTGTATATTATTCGGCAGTTCTCGGTTCCCGCTTCTTCTTTTTTTTGAGGATGGGTTGTGGAAGCGACGACGCGAGAGGTTTAGAAGTTTTTTTTTATATTTTAGTTGACAGAGATGATCGGCTGGTTTGGCGTTATTTCCTCGAAGCAACGTTAATTTGTTTTTGGTTTGGGATAATTCTTGGTTACTTTTGTCAGATGGTAGAAAAATTGGTTTGCTAATATTGGATTTCATTGTATAATACATATATAGCGTTGCTGATAAATATGGAACCATTAAAAATAAAATCTATATATATTTCCGTGACCTATATATCTGTCAAGGCTCTTGTAAATTTCTCACGACAAATCGGCGCGGATAGATTCTTCCCATGCGCACTCCACTTCCTATACATAAGTTATAGTTTTCAATGAAAGCGAGTATATAAATCGACAACTCGTTTGTTCTCCAAGGAAAGCAACACGATGTACACCGATCGCGCGAAAAGTCTATGATAAATTAAAGCACATCAGCTGTGTTGTGAAAGTTGCGATGCGCTGCAGCTATATAGTCGACCTTACAGGTGGCATTGTACTTGAAGTACCACTATAGTGTGTAAAAATCGAAAGCGCATAACAGAGAGAGAAGCAGGCATTTCAAGTTTATGTATATATATATATATATACACATATATAAATGCATCGCTTTGACAGAAGTAAACCTTCGGATTCTTCCAATCACACGTACAATTATTATTATTAATTATACAGTGCCGGTACAATGTTTGCGAAAGATAAATTCATTGATCGAAAACAATATGTATACTGCGGTGATCGCATACGTTGCGTGCGTATAAATATGAAGAAATTCACGAAAAATTTAGGCCTCAAAACTGATCGAAATATTTTTTAAGGCACACCATCCACACGTTATTCTTCTTCTTTTTTATGTCACAAAATACACGAAAAAAATCGTGTACAATTAAAACCGTCTCTGTCTCATATTCTTTTTACAAATTTTTGAAGAAAGTGGCAAAAAGCCCTTTTCTTTCAACCTCAGCTATTTAGCTCAGAATCGATCGATTCAAAGTTTCAAAAAAGAAATTGAAATTAGAAAGAATAAGCTTAAATTTTCGTTTTCGAAAATTAACAAAATGTCGTTTTCTTCTAAAGTCATAAGGGTTTGAAGTTAAACGTCGAAGAAGCATAAAATATTCTTTCAAAGTCGGGATTAACTTTAAAACCCTTCTAACTTTTGAAGGAATAAATATTTTATAAATTTTCAAAAAAGAAAATTAAAGCTCTTTCTAGTTTCAATTTCAGTTTTTAAACTTTCAGTAGCAATAGCTGAGGTTTAAAGAAAAGAGCTTTTTTTTAAACATTTTCTTCAAAAATTTCAACCTATAAAAAAATGTGTGACAAAAACGTTTTTAATTGTACACGATTTATTCCGCATACTTTGTGACATAAAAAGAAGAAAAAATGCGTTTGGAAGGCCTTCACAAAAAAATTTTGACAAGTTTTGAGGCCACTGAAAGTTTAAATTTTTCGTAAATTAATTCTCATACTACAAGAGACGTCGCACATGTGATGTTCACACACAATATTATACTAACTCGATTACCATTCTCTTATCACCTTCAAGTATATATACACAATCAGTCAAGTGTTTTCTGCGAATGCTCGGATCGCCATCGTCGCGCAATTCCAATCCCAACTTCGACTCTCTCATGCAAATCTGCATATATACCTATATTACCTTTCATCGAACGATCGACAATAACGCGAAGACACCATCCATTAACGTTCCTACAGTTTATACACACAGACACGACTACGCGTATGCGTGAAAGCACGTATTATCGATGGTTATCATCACCAGCCGCGGGCCATTCATTATGCATTAACATATATATATATAGGGTTCGTGGAAAAAAGGCGCTCGATAAATCGCTAGCCGCGAACCAGTAACACACGCTTATATATACTTAATACATTTTTGGAGGGCCCCTTTTCATCAGCATATTATACTGTTTATCTCGATTGTCGCATGTGCAGAGGATTTATCTGTTCGGTGATCGGGGAAAACACGGATATATGCTGTAGTATTTTGTGTGAGTGGCACCGAGGATGGAATGAAGAAAGTGTGAAAAGGAGATGTGAATAATGCAGAGAAGTAGGTGATGGGGATAGGACGGTGTGATGATTGTAGACGGTGGAGAGTAGACTTTGTATTTTGTGTAGGATCGTGAGGTTGAATGAAGTTGTAAGGCTGATAAAGTATAGAAGCGTAATTCAGACATTATATGAGGCATCTTATAATGGCGGTATGGATATTTTGAAAGTGATGGAAAACTATTCGGAAGAAACATGTTTGTTATTTTTTTTACTATAACAATCTAATAATAAATTCAGATTTAAGAATAAGTAGTTTGGCCTTTTAAGTAACCGTTATTTCATGAAACTCGAGTGACACTCTCGATTCGTTAAAACTCTTCAAACGTATTCATATGCGCTCGCCGCTATACCGACAATTCATGCCACCCAAAAAAACAGAAACACCGAGGAGACGACGATAAGTACCGCGCGATAAAGAGACGCAGCGCGACGGAAGGAGCAACAAAGAATATATATATATGTATTCGTGGAGCCGAATGACAAACTGATAACAGAGAGCTGCCCGATTACGGCCGTTGTTTATACGTATTTTAAAATATTATCTCACAGCGGCTTGACTCAAAGGTTAGAGTCATCGCACGCGCGGTGTGTGTGTATATTATGCCCCTTTTTTACGGGAAAAAGTGCCGACTTGAATCACGAAGGCGCGTGCGTGGTTATTAATTCACCGTCGATTCCTGGTATAATACGTTGGACTACTTGTTTGCCAAGAGAGGGATTTCACTTATGTATCCTCCTCACTGAATATTTCAGTTCGCGAGTGAGAGAGACGCGTATATGTATATGGCTGAGTGCGTGTTACAGCTGATGATATAGATATGTTTGCTTAGGTGACAATAGTAATTTTTGCGGCGGTGTATAGTAGTAGATTCGTGTATGATTTATGTCCTGCGTTATTTGGATGTTTGCGGTTGTAATCGGTGCGATTCTATATCAGTGATCAATTATCATACATTATACATAGCGCTGCCAGCGTGACTTTGGAATAAAATCGCTGCCGAGGAAATTCATTTTAGTCGCTGTCATATTCAAAACAATTCATGTCGATAACAGTATCAGGGCTTATTTGGGATGCTGAAAAAGCTTGTATTCGTCGTCATACTTTAGCTTATTATTTTCAAATTATTTTCTCATTCGAGAATATGCAGCGATTAATATAACACGCCGTGTATAATTTCAGTTTAATTCTTTCCTTCTCTTTTCTTCTCTCTTTTTCGTATTCATTTCCTTATAACAAAATTGCACGCGCCGTCAGCGTCGCACAGGTTCCCACCATTTTTTATTCTTCCATCCCTGTACCTGCAGCCCATATTACAAAACTTCACCCATATCATACATTTTCACGCCTAACACAATCGTATTGTTCATCACTTTTATCTGACTTCGCGTTCACCAAGAATCGATCAAACTTACATCAAACCCTGCGCTAACCCATCACCAGTTCCCTCAAAAACCTGTACCTATACATCAATTATACTTCCTCTATACCATACGACGTCATCGCACACATTCCGACCCCAAAACCACACCGCGTATATAGTTTCATAAACGCTATATGCACGCGTGTGTGCGTGTAGACGAATCGAGCAGCCTCTACAATAAGTATACGACGTTGTCGTTGTCGTCGTCGGTCGCCGGTGTGTCGAACGGTTCGCGCGCGGCTTACTTATACCGTTACGCGCGCGCGCTGCAAGTTCAACGTCACGGTGTGCAGCAGCAGCGGCGGTCGCCTTTTTGTACGCAGTTGCGGTGGGGGACTTTTACAGTAGTTTTTCAAGAGAGAGAGAGAAATTCCGGGGTTACAATTATTGTTGAGCTTATTTGGGCGACGAGAACGGACAAGAGGTCTTGGAGTATGCATGATGCGTTGGTTTTATGGGTTATAGGTTCTGTGTTTACTTAGGTAATGGGTGGGGAAGAGGTACTCGAAGATATAAGTTTTTTTCCGCGTATAAAGGTTGACATTTTACAGTTGACTGTATAAAAGTGTAAGAAATATATATTGTTAAGAATACTGAAAAATTAGGATTGTTGTTATTCGCTATATGTAGAAATACATTATATATTTCATTAAATAAGTCGCCGTGAACGCAACGCCAGTTATCCGCGCGAATCTTGGATAATGGAATTTCATTCATCCTGAGCACATATAGAAAACCAAGCCAACTTCCTTAATCGAAATGTAAGTAATATTACGATAGCTCGGCCGCGAATCAATCAGAAATCGATAAAAAAAAAAAGAATCGAGCAAACCTAATCAAACCGTCGCCGCTTTTTTTCCCTCCCAAGGTCCCTCAATTAATTTCCGCACAATAGAAAACATACACGCACACATGTGGGCTCGCAAGTCTGTTGTATAGATGTGCGGATTGTATCGCAGAAGCGCGCGCGAGCGCTGAATGCGATTATTAATAGACCGATCAGTAATTACCGGTGTAATTTGTTGCCTGTCTCTTTTTTTTGTCGTCGTTACTCGTTGTATCGATAAAAGTCAGCGAGAATTCGGGGCGTCTCGGTCCCCGGGTATTGGGAAAAAGTGCGTGGGAGCATGAGGAAAAACGTAACTATATTCGTAGAATGACGTACACATTATGATTATTCTCGTAACGCAAAGTGGATAACCTTGCGTTACCAGAATATAATAATAATATATAATAATCAACTATTTTGTGTGTATAACACGTGGATATTGAAGTGTAATTATATTTTCAACTACAAATGATAAGATTGTTTCGTTTAGATTGTAAGACTTTTGTGGTTTTCCAATATCTTTTAAAACACTCCTTTTGGACCAAAATAACTACCATACAATTTCTCCGGCACTTGAATTCATACATATATATTGATTTTAATTTGAGAAATTGAAAAAAAAATTATATAGCACAAAAGACCTTTATAAATTTCCAGCGACACGTGGCAATACTACAAGCCCACGCGAATTCTAAAAATCTCCCAATCCGCACATTATATATCAAACCCAGAAAATGTTAACTCCTATAATAGCCCAAGCCAATAAACATTCACTCGTTCGTATAGCCGACACCACTATACTACTACGCTAGTACACTGACCCTATACATAAGGCAATCAGCCTCTCTCCTCGAATTTGTTTTCCTTAAGCATTCATCGACCCTCGCCTTATACATCCACTCCTTCGCTCCCTCGAATGAAAAAGATTTCGTAGATTTTTCGTTTATTCCCATACGTCGCCGTGCGCGCCGCGCCTATATACTTATATATATTATACGAGGCAGGAATGCCGTTGCCCGGCTATATGCCGTGTCTTTCTCTCTATCTATTGCTTGCGTAAGCCACGCATATACAGCACCGGTTATACGTTCTCGCCGCGGTTCTTTCCTCCGATACAGAATCCAACCGGTCGCCGACGACTAGGCTATATATAGATATATGTACGACGAATGTATATAGGATTATTGTCAACCGAATGGATCGATCGACGTGACCGCGCCACGTGGAGTTAGTTTCGACGAATATGTGTGTGTGCGTGTGAAAGGGGTAATTAAGCTGATGCGTAGGTATGCGGTGGTTCGATTGGCGTGGGTTATTGATGAATAGCGGCGGTGATGGTGGGGAACGAATGGCTATATTATAACGAGATTCCGATGTTAAAATTCGCGAGGTACATGGGGAAGTAACGTTGCTGAATTGCTGGAGTCGCAGCCTTGGTGTGATATATCGCGACAAAGTCGGTCTTTTAAAAATTCACGCGACAAATGTGATTGGAGCGACGTCATATATGCGGATATTAGCTTTTAGTCGAATGATCGCACAGCACACGCCTGCGCGACGCATGACATTTTGTACATAGGAAAAACGTACCCCGCGGTATATCTATATATATAAAAAGATAATACCATCGACGGAGTATAGGCGATTTGTCATCGCATCATCGGCAATGTTAAATTATTCCACCACCACTATATATAATCAACCAATCTATAAGCAACTTTTCATTATGTATACTTCCTCCTATATACCCACCGAATTCTACAAAAAACAAAAGAAAATAACCTCGAATCCACCAAATCCAATAAACACATACACACCCACTCTCATAAGCGCGCTGTTTATGCAAAAACGCAAGCGGCGCTCACCCACGCGACCTCCAAGATGGACGTAATAGGCGTGAAGTGGAGGCTGACAATATACAGATGACGAATCTTTCTCGCGTTGCGTCATTGCGCGACGCGACGAGGTAAGTATGACCAAAAAAATTAAAAAAAAAAACAGAAAAATGAAGGCGCGCTGGAATAGATTTTTTTATATATATGTTCGTTAAAGGTGTACTATTATATGTGTATTGTAGTATACCGGGTGGTATTATAGGATCTGGTCGAATATGTAAATGTTTATAGACGATGCGGGGGTACCGAAGAGATCGGTTAAAATTAGAGTTATATACACACACTCGTCGTTAAATATCGCACGAATGTACGAAGGAAAAAAAAAAATAGGTGGAAGGCCGGTAATGTTAAAATTTATTATTTTTCTATATATTCTCGCGGCTATAAAAATAGGCTGCGTTTCCTGGCTAAATCAATCGTTATTGTACACTTTCAAGGCTCCGTGAGACTGGCGCGCTTCAAGTTTCTTTAACCGCGAATAATTCGCGCGACGCCTATACATTTGCTTATAAATATATATTGATAACGCACGTTTCTAAAAAACCACCGTGTGCCCAATCTATATACACTCCATCATAGCCACAACAATAACGCACGCGAGAGAAAGAGAGACGCAACGCGAGCGGCGAAATGCTTTCATTGCACGAATCATTTCTATAATTAGCCGCGCAACTAGGCCTCAAGTGAACGCATGCACGTGGTCGGAAAAGAAGCTGAAGAAACGACCAGGAAGTTCTTAAGGGCTTTAATGAGCCATTAAAAGACGCTCTCTCTCTCTCTCTCTCTCTCGGCCGCGTTGCGTTGTTTTCGAGTGACTAAATAATCCCAACGGAAGCTGCCTTACTCGCCAATATAGAATTTTCTCATCGGGTAATTGCCCGCATTAATTGTCGCGTATATAAGGAAGAATAATGTGATTGTGCGGCTGGAGAGTTATGTGTCAGGTTGAAGGTATTTGGAGATATGGGGTGGGACCCTGTATGAACTGTTCGCTCGAGCTTCTAACATCGTCATACATTTGTCGCAAATAAGTTTTTATAGAATGTAAAAAAACTCCCAGCTTAATAGCGAACAATTAAACGAGTCAAGCTCCAGATGGAATGCAATTAATTTTTTGTCTACATCTGAAAATAGAATATACACGTGGTATATCAATATAATCACGATAACCAGAAATTCCACAGCCAATCGCCAGCGTTATTTCGATACCCTTTTATCACTCTGGGGAATCTTACGAGACGCGCGCAGGGAGGGGACAACCCGCGGACGAATCGAATCATCCACGTATACGCGCGCATCATTCACAGCTGGATGAACTTTTATAGTATACCTAGCATTAATTATATACGACCCAATCGCCGCTGTCGCACGTATATCAACGAGAATATATTATAACAGTAAACAGACAGGACGATGCTAATGAGGAACACCAAAGATCCCCTCCTTAAAACTGTAATTTCATATATATATAACGGTCAACTGTATAAAGACTCGTATATAAAGTCCATTCGGATGATTGAGGCCCTGAACTTTATACAACAAACGCGAAGCCGACCTCGCCCCCCGGACAAATATTATAATAGAGCGCGCCTTTAATATTAATCGACCTGGTAATACCTAATGATAATGATACCGAGCATGAAGAAAACTGCAGAGTAACTTTCAGGAACGCGTACTTTTTTTATTGTAATTTATCAATGAAATTCGCACGGCGCGTTCATAAATTTCCGAGATATCGATTTTCTTCGAAACGTTTATATCGCGGCCGAAGAACAATGCTCACACTACTCGAGGCTAAAAATATGTATAAGGAAAAAAAAAATGAACGTCAAAAGTAAAGCTGTTTATAACCGACAATGAGGCAGGTAATGTGCTGCAAAAGAGCTATCGTTAAATTTGAAATTGAAATTTTCTTTTTCTTTTTTACTATTGTGACGAGAGATACTTAAAAAAAAATATCCTTGTATATCATCGACGCATTTATTAATATAACGTCATCTCTCCTCGCGCAATATATATACTTCTATACAAACCTTCATACCGATCTCTAAGAAAACCGCGCGGTCGCTCTACTGTATAGCGAGCGAAAAGCCAATCATCTCGAGACGAGCCCTAAATCACTCGGCGGGCAAATTTGTTTTGCAAATGCGTTTCGTTCCTCGGCACATTTCAATAAGACGGGTTCCAGCCGCCGATGGCTCAACGAACCATGAACTTGGCTGCGCTTCCGGTACTCGCGCCCCGACGAGGATCATCGCAAGAGGCTTCGCAAATGTCGATGCGGATATGGGAATATTTTCATACAGAGGTTATTGGCTGATGACTTTTGCGTCGCTTAATTTTTTTCTATACATGTCGAACGGAAATGTATAGATTGCAGACCATATAACTTCTGTTTTTATTGTCAAAGGGATGGGGAACTGCAAGCCATTGCAAAACTGCGCAGACTTTAACGATATACTGCGTCTAAGCCGCAGTAAACAGAATAACATAATTGTTTTGCGAAAAGATGAGTCTACAGAAAGACCGGTATACGTTATGTATATATCGTATATGCTTACAGCCCAAGCTCACGCAAAAATAATGAATATCAAGAACTTTCTGGAAATGCGATCTCCGATGCGTACGGAGAGTCATACTCTCCTTATAGAATCAAGATTTTTCCCGTTCGCTAATATATATATACGATCTTGCGCGATATATCCTGCATGCCGCGCGTATAGACAGATCTAAGAGTATAGGCGTGTCGTTGAACAACTCATATAAGTCTACGTCGTAAACACCTTGAACATCAAAGTATCCTCCGCATCATAGCTGATAAGCCACCGGGAAGAATTTTAATCACACGCGAGTGTTCTCGCGTTATCTCGAGGCACAATAATTACACCTGCCGATTCGGATCCACAATGGAAAGAATTTGAGGTAAACTATACCCGAACACCTAGATAGCCGTCGTCCCATAATCATGACCGCATATATCAATCAAAATCATATAATTTCAAGAACGCATAATCGTCGACTCACCAGCTGTACGATCTTAATGATCCCGGGTATGCTCCTGTAGTAGGGCACGTTAAGCGTCAAGCCAGCAATAAAACCCGTCTGTCCGTCGGGTTTCGGCGCACCCCCTGCCGCTGGCCTCGAACCATCCTGTACCGTCACTGTCACGCTTTCCGTCATCATGCCTTGCCAACCCCGTACCTTTTACACCTCAATTTATATTCAATATATACCGAACCTGCGCGCACAGAAACACACACAAACACACCTGTTGAGAGGAGTAAGAGAATCGGCCCGCACACTGGCCACGCCGCGCGAGACTAACTAAGGCGTAAGCTGAGCGAGCGGTAAAACCGTGGCGATCCCCTCCAGCAGTACTCGGCTCTATCTACGTGGGTTCGTTATACCCACACATACTTACACTTGTATACTCCTCGAGGCTGCGCGCGCGGTGTGTTATACACTCTCTTGCTGCGACGATGTCTGTACACACCGGGTCCCCACCGCCACCTCCATTAACAGTTTCCACCTGGAGACGCGCGAGAGCGCGGAGGAGCTTTGGTTCTGTGTTATATACCGTGACGAGGTGGAGGTCTCGTTGTTATGTAATATTGTGACGCGCGGTTTGGGAACCGAGATGCAGTTGTGTGTGTTATGTACATACTCGTGATATTTGAATGTGTAGGTGGAGGTATGAGTGTCATCTGGAATTTTAGTTGATTTTTAGCTGCAGTCACTGTAAACGGTTCAGTCCATTTGGTATGTAGGTACTTATTGGAACCTGGTTTTCAGTGATTCATATCATAGAGAGTATAGATTGCTTTTTTGGAGGGAAATTTTAGAGAATATGGTGGGAAGTAATGGGAGTCAATTGTGCGGGGATGTTTGGTTTTCTTTTTCTATATGTGATGGTATTTGCAGATGATATACGCGCGATAAGTATGCGTGTGTATATATACGATGTGTAATGTAAAGGAATCATAGATAATGCGTGCTTATCTATATATAAGAATATAAGCGCAGTCATTCACGTCGGATTTAGAGATATTTTTATTCATTATACTGATGAGGGACAATTTGAAATTGTTTGGTTTTTTCTTTTCTTCAAACTAATGGGCATATTATGAGTAAACTTGAAGCAACACGTGTTAAATTTCTGGCAGCGACGACTGCTTGTATAGTCGATCTTGCCAATTCCAACGTGATCTACTGACCATTGCCACGTATTTTTCTCTTTTCGTGGAGAACATCTGTCACCGCGAGAAAAATTGCAGAATTTCAATTGATATGAAAACTCAATTTCTTGGGTGTACAGGTATTATAAAGCTAAACGTCGAAGATTATTATCGGCGATGATGCATGCATGCTACTCTCAGTATATATTATACAAAAAGTTTTTCCTCACATCGCTCGAACATATAGTTATAGTAATAATGAACGAACAATTAAAACGTCATCCAGTCTAAATAGTAAATTAATAGTTTTCGTACATATATCAGCCCGATAAAACGACGATTAACGATATATTAGGGCTTATCTTGATATTGTATTGTCTTGCCTCAATATTCAAGACAATAATTGATACAATATTTATATATAATTTTCGATACAATATCAAGATTGTAGTGTCAAGAATCTTGCCTTGTCTTGAAAATAACAACATTTTCTAATCGTAATAATTTATCGAAATAATAAGTTCATAACTCAATAAACTTCGATAGCTGCTGACGACCATCTACTAACGAGATGTTCGAGTGATAACGATTGGCGAGGCAGTAAGCGATGCGACGCTATATGCCCTCGAGCCGGCTTACTTCAGTACGTGAGGCCACAGGGAAAGGTTCCGCCGCATAGCGGCAGCGCGCGAACTAGAAATTCCCTTGGACTTTCGGACTCGCTCTTCATCGAGTCCGAAATTCCTTTGGACTTTCGGACTGCCGGCTTGATCAAGTCCGAAAGTGCAATGTGCAAATCTAAAAATAGGTACGTTCACTCTAATTTTTCCGTCCCGCTGATCAAGAATTCGAAATTCTTTTTGGAATTGCTGCTCTCTGCGGCCGAATGTGCGTACGCGAACGTGCTAGCTCTAGCCTTACGAGGTACAATATGCCGAGGCACCGACAGGGCAAATGCCAGCTTCTTACTCGCGTAATATTTAATGGACTAGCATTTATACTTATAATAAATAAACTAGTTTGTTTGAAAAATATAATTTCCTTACTAAACCTAAATAAGATACTACAATATCAACGACTAGATATATGAGAATTTATTAAACTGATTAGACGTTAATATATTAATGTATTATTAATTAGGTAACAATCCATAATTGATCGCTACTATTCTGAAAACAGAATTAATGAGATAACCATCATGTGTATCCAATCACATTATGCTAATGTCGTCAATTCAGCTAATTCTTCAATCTAAATGAAACAATCGGATGCGCTATTTGTGTTTTGTAATTTTGATTGCCAATATAATTATTAAACGTATATGAATCGCGCCATCGTAAATCGGAGATTTATTGGACGTTGATACGTCAAACATTTTGATTAAAAATATAGACATTTCATTTGATAAAGTTCTCTATTCTAATTGTAGAATTCGTTAAAATGCTGTATAAATAATGTATATCGTTATCTCCTAAATATAAAAATATAATGATTGCTCGAGCAGAATTCGGAAACCGAACATTGTTTATTGTAATTGTACCTTCCCACACGTTTGCCCAACCTAATCCGGGAGCATTATGTACGTCGTACGTTACAGCAATAATCCGCCGCTTTGCTGACTATAATTAGGTGAACATTTAAACGTTCGCATCGTGGAAACAGACGATGCAGCTAATGATATCAATTATTTATCGATCGGCGTTGCTGGTTGTTAGAACAATCGCATAATGATATCTTCATAATGAATTGACAATAACAATGTTTGGACCGTAATCGCTATTACATTAATCAGTAACTTCCGACTTATGAAAAAGGATTAAAAACAAAAACAAAGCCAACTTGAGGGTAAGCCAGGTATAGAGACATCGAAATCTCGGCCAAGCAAAGCATCATCAAGAGGGAACAACGGCGGGCGTGATCCGTGCGCCGCATAGATAGGCAATAATTTTCCGTGAGGCGCTACCGGCTATTACGGCCGCGTCACACGCGCGGTGAGCTCCACGATATCAACAGCGCACCGGCCCGGGTTGCGAGCGCGCAGTTCGATTCCCGGGTGATATTTTGATTATGGCAATGCCGGCCGGGTTGCTACGGTTGGAGGAGAGGAGGGGGGAGGAAACATAACGCGCATCCGAATCCGGATGCGCGTCGATGCTCCGCTGTGCCATTTAGGCCGCGTGATAGCGCGGCTCGCTCGTGACCCGTACTCGCTGCATCTCCGCTCCGTACGTGTGTTCGATTCTCTGTCAGTGTGTCACGGTGGTGGTGTATACGCTCTTTCGGCAACCCCTCCCCCTTTATCTCTCATTCTCTGCCACGTTTTGTTCGATACTATTGTTCGATGTCTATAGGGAGGTCTCGACCCGTCAATTTTACGCCTGATAATCAATTTATGAAAAGTTGTCACAAAGTGGACTGTTCTTTCGTAAATAGTAATTAAAATATTCCACGTAATTGATCTTTTGCAGTCTGTTTTTGGAAAGGAAACGGAACGTATGCGAGATAACATTCAAGTTTAAATTAATGTAAAATCAAGTTTAAAAGTTTAATCTACTTATTTTATATTTTACTATGAATTATGTTAGCTCCGTGTTTTTAATTAATAAACGTCAATATGTCCTATTTGACTGAATTATTTGCAATAATATTAATAATTGCTATTGTGATAATACAAGATCTAGAAATACATTATATCGACGGCTGAGAGGAAGAAAAACGTATCTCGGCGCGCGGAGGAAGAACGACGTATCTCGGTGCGACAATGAAGAACGTCGTATCTCGGCGCTCGGAT
>UXGD01002112.1:0-28430 GCA_900474315.1 Torymus auratus
ATTTAAAAAGATTATTTGATGCAATTTATCGATTCTCTTTGAGAAAGCATTCTGCTGAAGCAGTTAGCAGCGGTTTTGTTAATCTCTTCGGGACGTACACAAGCTGTACGTTCGAACAATTGTATCTCTCCTATGATTTTCATGACTTCTGGGGTACCTCAAGGGTCCCATATAGGCCCGCTTCGATTTTGCGTTTATGTAAATGATCTTGTCTCTTGCGTTCAATATTCGAAAATACTTATATGTATGCGGATGATGTAAAAATTTTTTCGATTGTACAATCGATGGACGACTCCAAAAACTTACAAGCCGACCTTACAGCACTTTTCCAATGGTCATGCCAGAACAGGCTCCCACTTAACATTAATAAGTACCATTCAATTTCATTATATCACGGCAAAACTTGGCATATATTGCACAAGCAAACGCAAAGCCAAACAAAGCTTTAGGCTTCATAAGACGTACCACCACTCATTTCACTGACATTTCGGCAAATTCATCTCTGCAATGATACTGTTCACAGATATGGTCACTATTTACCAACGTTTTAATTAATGTGTTAAAATCTATACAACATAAACTTATTCGCTATCTTTGTTTCAAAATTGGCAGGCCCATAAGCAGATTAGAGCATGATTATACGATACCTGCAACCGAAATTAATATTACATCGATAAAATCCCTTCATCATTACCACGACTGCATACTCATATTCAAAATCCTAAATAATTACCTATCCTGTAGATCTATTAATAACTTATTTACTATCACATGTCTTAATTACGCCCTTCAAAACCATAGATCGCTAAGAGAAGGCGAATCAAGCTCAAACGATGACTTCTACCCAACACATAACCTCCTAAAAAGGCCAAGGAATCTTTTACCCGAAAAATTAACTAACATTCAAACTTTGAATCACTTTAAATCGTCGGTACACTCATTTGTTGCCAGATTCTATCACGGAGAAAAATTTGGCGAAGCCCCTACTCTTCAAGTTTACGAGAAGCGCTGATTTGCGCTGATTGGTGGCGGCTATCGATACTTGCGATCGGAGTAGCAGCTATACTCTTTCAAGAGTAGAAGCTGCTCTTTTTCGGTATATCTACAGCACCAATGGGTGCGAACGGTTGGGTGCGCTACCTAACCTTGAAAGAAAGAGCACTTTTCGGCGTACTGACAAATTTCGGTAACTGCCGCGTTTCGAGCTTAGCAGACGCGCCGAATTTTTCTCCGTGATACTATAGTTAATATTTTGCATAGCGAGCGGGTGAGACCTATATAATTGTGAGTATAATTGTTCTAAACTATTTAGCCACCTGTAATAATCTTCTTACTACTTTATCAAGGGCTTTTATAGCCCGTTTAATATTAAAATAAATAATAAATATAATTATTACAGCAACAATACGTACACAAACTTTTGGAATGACATTACGTTATTTAAAAAAATACAAATTTTTGGAGGGAGAATTATTATAGGTATAATATTTGAATTGTTTAAATACTTATTTCAATAAATTATTTTTCGATTTCCATTTTCATCCAATTCGTTTAGATAAAATTTCGATAAATTAATAACACAAGCGCATAGAAAAGCATTTCTGAACTCGGTAAAAGAAACACGTTTTCTTACGTATTTTGAGATACTAAATCTAAATTTTAAATCGAAATTGGGGTTTTCTAGGATTTCCTGATGGTAAAACGGTTAAAAGAAAATACAAAGATGGGTTGTACACTTGTCGAAGTATGGCGCCTTTCATTTGTACATATACATGTATGTCTATACATTAGTATACTCGTAAAACATTAATAATAATAAATTAGCCAACACAACTTTATTTTGTCAATAATATAACCATTATTGAAATAAGTAAAAACATTACTTATTCGTAAGTGAGAATCTTGCGAACGTACAGAAAAAATAAGAATTTCACTTATTTGCGAGTGAAGAGTTGTGAACTTATGATAGAAGTGAAATTTTCAATTATTTTGAAGTAAAAAATTATTTACTTGAAGGATAAGTGGTAAAAGTGTTCGCATGTATAAAATAAGTGCAATTTTCACTTATTTGAATTTATATACATTTTTCCATATTGATCTGATTTTTTATATTCACTTTTGAGACTTAAGTATATTTATGTATACCATTCAAATGTGCAAGTGTGCAAGTGTATACGACACATTGATACAGTCGTAGAATATTATTGAATATCTTCATTTACACGAAGCACTTTAAAACAATTAAGTCGACGAAACTTAAGCCACACTCCTCTGTATCAATACGCGGACGGGCTGTAAAACCACAATCTCATTTGACTTTGAAATCACAGCAAAAAGTTGGAATCACCATCTTGAGGTACTAAAGTTTTTGAACTTTGCATCCAGAAGTTTCCGGTAAAAGGATAACTAGAATATTTCGCCCTCTCTCTTTCTCTCTCTCTCTCTCTCTCTCTCTCTCTCTCTCTCTCTCTCTCTCTCTTTCTCTTTCTCTCCCTCCAAATGGAGAAACCTAGCGTTGTAGTGGCTTTTAGGTATGCGCACGCGAACCAGCTTTATTTTCCTTTCCCTTGTCTCGGGCTTTCTGCGACGGACTGCAGGTTGAGGCCCGGTTTCGGCCACACGACATTCCGAATACGGAATTCGTTTAATGCACTTATCTTTGTTTCTTCAGCGGAGATTCGGAGAAAGCTGGAGAGAGAGAGAAGTAATATGGCAGTTTGCTTTTACCGTTTATTACGTAAAAGAGAAAACCACGCATCCGCGTTCACACACCAAGGGTAAAGCAAAGTCGTCGGGTGCGCATCTAATTTCATTTGCGGACAAAAAGCTGTACCACCGCGTCGTCGCGCCGATCTCCTCACACATGTCTGCCATGGAGTGCGAATTTTTCCCATCGTACTTCATACACCATGAGCGCTCTTTTTTCTTCCTCTATTACCTTTCTCCTTTTTAAGCCCCCGTGCGCATAAAATTTCGTTTTTTCCCTAGACATTGTCTAGCGCAGGGTTACAAAAGCTCGAGTCTCCAGTATGATTATTCCTTGTCGAATCCGAAATTTCTTTGCATTTCCGGACTCGATCGTAATCGAGTCCGAAATTCCTCTGAACTTTCGGACTCACCCGTCATTGAGTCCAAGATTCCTTTGGACTTTCGGACTGCCGGCTTGAGGAAGTCCGAAATCTGCAACCCTGGTCTAGCGGCGCTAGTTGTATCAAACAATTAATTGATGACTGTATTATATCCATAAGAATGAATTTGTAGACAGGCAGAAACTTGTACATAGACCAATTCTTATAAAAACAATTATTTGCCCCCCCCCATTCCACAATTCACCTCGTTCTTCCTTATTTTTCCATTTTGCTTTCATCGCTCATTTCAATGATAAATGTCGAATGAACGACATGATCATGCTAGATTTGCCAGCATAATACAAAGACGAAACAACAAGATAATTACAAATTTTAATACACTTTAGGAAAAGTTTATTTTAGACTTTGGATATACTTGATAACTCAACAGCCTGAGTATTTTTAACATAAAAACTATGTTAAAAATATTAGCAGTACATTAACTATTAGTATAGCAACTTAAATATAAATTAAGTAAATGAATAGAAACCTCAAAAAATCACAAATAATAAAAACATTTTTAAACATTGGTGACAAATGCTTATCTTAGTTTTCATGTCTCTCAAAATACATGAACTTTTCGTGATAGAATGTGAAATATTAATTCTAATGAATGTATGTATTATGTTGTATTCTAACCAATATTATAGATAATATAGAGAATCTTCAATATAATTTTTGCCTTAATTTGTAATTACGCATGCAGTGCGTCTATCCCATTTTAATATTGATGATTCGGCTTAAACTAACTACTGCGAATTTGCACATATTATAGCACGTCTAGCATTATTTGCCTATATCATTCACTCTATTACAGCTTTAATTCAATATTAATGTCTTGTATTGCCACACGTTACAGCTAGTAGTTGCTGCGGTTTCACTGCTCTTCGTACTGTAATTAAATGGTAGCTGAAAAACCACTCAACAGCCATTCAATTGAAATCCGGAAATCTCAATAAAGCATCGTTGGCGATTTGAATCTATTGGAATAAATTGCGATCTTTAATGATAATTTTCTACTTGAGTAGTTTACGAAATTTTATTTCAATTACATTTACACTGCGTTCTTTACATACTTCCTATTTCCTCGATAATTCGAAAACGATACAAATCCAATGACACGGTAAGATATTTAAGTACTCTGCTAAAATATTTAAGTACTCTGTTTACGCATTTTATGCAAGCATATACAAATCACTTCCGCACTGTTGCAATCTTGATCAGTTTTAATGCTGATCGTACACACTTTTTATCGATCACAATTCAGCTGTGCATGATGATTTGTTGACTGAAATTAATTCGTCATTTCGTAGTACATTTAAAATCAATACTCTAAGAAGAAGAAAAAGAAATGGCGTAAAAAAATGTGAAAATAGTAGGTAAAAGTTTGCAAGTAATAAAAATGAAGTTAAATGTATCTTGAGAAGAAATAACGATGGAATTTCGTCTGCGCAAAAAAGTGCTCTCCGACGATACGCAGATGTCGTAGCATTGGAAAGATATCAAGTGCCTTTAGTACTTTGCTCTTTGCTAAAGCTTTCGATCCAATCTGAGCTTCCGGTTGGCGGTCGCTCACTACACACAACTCGAGCCCCGGCGTATCCGGAGAAGCAGCAGCAGCAGCAGCAGCTCCAGGGGTGGGGCAGTTTTAACGAGAGTTGTTTCGACTTGCTTCAGTAATTACGCGGAAATTACACCGGGCATTCCGCACGAACAATCATCGAGCCCTGCGCGGTTTGTTCGCCTGAGCCTCTAGAACAGCCCCACCGCTCCACCCACCGGCCGCGCTCGTGAGAATACCGTATTTCACGCTTCTTTTTTATACGCAATTTTTTCTGCCTGCGCCGCCCACCTCCACTCTCGCAAACATGTATAGGATGTAGCGGAGCGCGAATAAAATAAACAAAACGCGTGCACGAGTGAGGATCGTATTCATTCGTTGATTTGACAAATTTTCTCTCGCAAAATGGAGCAGGAAATAAAAGCTATCGCTTGCAGGTGGCTTGGCTGAGAGAGTATGCAGAGGGAAAAAGTGTAGGCGTCGAGTATTCATTCATTAAATGGCAAACAATAACAGAGAGACGAGCAGGAGCGAGCTGACGATGCGCGAAGCAAGGAATCCAACCAACCATGTCGCTTTTTTGCTCTCTACGCTCGCGCAGGGAGAGTCCATTGTTTATCAGTTATTTTTGTCTCCCTTTTCATACGCGAGCGAGTCTACACATGCGGATACGTTTGCGTGCATACGAACGAGAAAAACGGCCATTCTGACCTTCAGAACGGCTGTTTTTCTCGTGCGCGATGCACAAACGCATGCGGACCGGTGTGGACTCGCCCTAAGCCATGAACTTGCTCGAGCGACCGATGGCGTCTGGCGCGGGGAAATCTCGGACTGTACGAAGCACTGTGCGCGCTGCGCAAACCTCGCGGCATGTCGACTCGGGAGAAGTTCGCTCCACACAATGCCATCGGCTACTGCCGTTCTCCGCCCAATGCAGCGAGCTTGCAGGCCAGCAGCATTTATCGCATCGGCCGCGCTCTTTCTCTCGCCCCGCTCAGATCGCGCATTCTCACTATCCGCAGACATTGTGCCAATACTTTGTTACCGAAAAAATATTTCCTCGCATACAAGCCTCACTCTCAAATATATTACTTCCATGCTTGTATTCCTTCAAACATGTATAGCCTCATTAAGTTATCTTAATTTCCATCGCAACAGTGAAAATGTTGTAGGAAGCATGAATGTTTTACATTCACCCGCAGCTTCCTTTCAAACTTGAATTTGTTGAAAAATATGCAGCATAGTCGATGTGTAGTTCATTTCGGGAATAAAAATTTAGGGATCAAAAAAGAGAGGAAGTTTATAAAACATAAAAATTGATAGGATTTTCATATGAAAATTATCTTATGTTAGCTGCGGAAAGCTGCTTTTTGACATAAACCATTAGGGTCTGGAATCGGAAGCGACGTGTAATAAAAAGTCCATATTACTTGACACGAAGAACTAACGCAACAGCCTTTCACATGTTCTACTGTACATTATAGTGGAGTTCTGCACTTTCCAGATAACAAAACGAGTGCCAGTGAAAATTGTCAAATAAAGTGGCGATAATGAAAAGTCGAAAAGAGCTTTATTAGATGTAAAGAGAAACGGATAGACCCTTCAGGGGATGCCGGCGGTGAGAGAAGTCTGTTGCTCTTCGGTGTGTATACATGCATACATGTGTGTGCCATTTTATCTCGCCTAGTGAGCTCGCCGAAAGAAATTTCAGCTATAGAACAGGCAGCTGTTGCGAACGACAGTATATAATATCAGAGGGGCTGTACGCAGCGCCGGAGCAGAATAAGAAAAGCAGCGAGCGACGGCGACGAGGACGCAAAATGTTGATAAATTTGCAAGGCAGGTGCCGTGACAGCGAAACAACCCTCCCTCCGGATGACTCCTCGGCTCCTGATGATATGCCTACACTGTAAATATCTTACTGCGGGGATTGTTTGAAATTCTAGGACACCTTCTCTTCACTCATCTACAAACCTCCGAATTCGAAGCCGACTTAATTTTTTATCCTGCAACGTGCTAATTTTAGATTTTACAGCCACCTTTTATGGAAACCATTTATGAGGTCTCATGCCTGCAAAAAATTTGAAATGTTTACTTTTTCAAATAAGAAGCGAGAAGCAAGAACAGGGTAGTCAGTTGTAAAAATTTATCAGTTATAAATTTAACTATTGCTTTCTCAACAAGAACCCTTTTTTCTCTTTATATTACAAAATACAAAGGCATAATTTTAAAAGTAAAGGTACAGGAAAGAATTTCGAAATCTCTATCCCGAGTTTTCGTTGTTAAAGGATTCATATTCGAATTTCGATACGATTCTTTTGAAAGTATAATAATATTTTTTGTTAAAACAGAAAAAAAAACGTGTTTTTGCAAATCAATAACTTAATGAATATTCCACCAATTTATTGATGTTCCATATTTACAATAAAGGAGCGAAGAAGCCAGCAATTTAAAAATAATGAAATTAATAAAATCATGATGTATATTTCTAAAAAAAAGCAATGAATTTGATGAAAAACACCATATTTTAATTATTATCTGCAGTTGGAACATAATAATATAATGAAATATTAATAATATAATGAAATTCTGCTTTAGTTTTATTACAACTTGCCGTGGCGCTGCTAGTGAAATTAACTGCGATGAAAGCTCCCCTCCCAAGCTTCCTCTCCCCAACACCTTTATCCAGTGGCATGGATTTGGAGCACTTTGCATTTTCGGGAGGATGAATCAGTACTGCTCTTGTGTCTTAGAGAAGGCGCATAAAAAAGCAGGGGGGAGTCTTGTTTTTTACTATCCCTCTTTATCCCGGCGATAAATCTCTCAGGGCGCTCTTCTTGCTCTGGCAGATTTAACGGAAAAAAGAATCTGCGATGCCTAACGAGGAGCAGCGGCTTTTTCCCCTCACAGCCCGCGCACGCAGAATTTCGCTACGTAGCCAACTGTTTTAGCTGAAGAAAAAAACTTTAGCTAGTGCGCTACTCAAGAAGGAGAAAGCTGTGTAGCTTCAACTATGCTTTGTCCTACATTCTGGTTTATCGAAACAGCTAATAAATATCGTAGATCGGGATATCTTTCTTATCGTTTCTAATTGATAATAATTCAGGAGGGCTGTGTGCGAGGGTCGAAACTTAATCAGACGAGATTCCGTAGATAGAAAGGAAATGGGTTGCCAATTATTCAAGATTGATTTTTTCGTAAGAACTATGATGAAATTTTCCGGAGTTCTGATAAGCCTTATTCTTTTTTCCGAGAAATTATTTCCGTAACGTAGTGATATACGTTAGTGTTACGGCAGCAGAAAGCGAAAATTATTCTATAATGAAATAATGAACTTGGCAAAAGTAGTCACTCCAATCAGACATAAAAATGAAAAAATCACTTGGCTGAGTTGATTACTTGCGAGTTTTAAATTTGTCAAGTAGCGTGAAACATTTCGCGTGGTAGAGCCTCGCTCTTTGCCCTATAGTACGCTCGTAACACAGCCGTATGCATATACACACGTATATGTAGACTGAGCGTGCGTGCGTTTGTTTGTCGTGCGGTAAACCGCTCGCGACTGACAGAGTTTCCCCGTCTTTTCCTTTGAGTCATTTCGATGGCAATTAGCGTTTGTTTGCATAGAGGATAGAAAAGCCATTATATATACTGCATGTGAAGGAGTATTTCACCTATGTATTACTCGAATTAATTCAAAAAGCCGTGGTAGCACTTTAACGCACTTACGCGAAGCTCGAGTTTGCCGACTTTAACTATATACGAAGCACAAAACACGATTTCATCAGCGGTTTCTCGAGTATTCGTTTGTTCCGTTAACATATTACAAGTGCTCTGCAAGAAGTTAAATGCAACTTTTAATTATACTTCCTTTTAAGCCGCAGACAATAATTCCTTATACTTAATAGTTTGGCGCAGTCAATTAAATGCGTCTAGCTCTGCATTGTGCGACCGCGACAATAGGCGTGCGACTGTTGAAATCCAAAGACTCGCGAGAAAATTGGAGAGAAGGCTGGATCAGACATCGAGAAGTAGGTAGAGGTGCAAGTACCGAGACAGCGTCGTACGCACGGGCGCACTCGCTCGTTAGGACAAGTCGCGTGATGGAGCGGAAAGAATCGGTGGGCGAGGAACAAGCGACTCGTCATCGGAGACGCAGCTCTATGGCAGCTCTATGGCAGCACTACGGCGGCCGCCGCGGCCGCCGCGGCCGACGGCGCATCTGGCGTCAAGCACCGGCGAGAGCTGCAAGTTATAATTACGCTGCAAGATAACTACCATCTCGTTTCCCAGCTACTTGTTTCGCGGCTGTACCGCTGCACTGCTGCACTCTAAACTTCTTCGTTCGCGCGAACTCACAAGGATTTGGGGCTCGCCGCTGCAGCGCAGCCCGGCGATACTTGACAAAATTCGAGGAAAGAGCTGCCGCCGTACTAGTCCCCTCCACTCGCGGGATGCGATAGGAAACTTTGGCCCGAAAACTCATTTAGTTCGCGGAGGGGATATAAGCCCGTGCAACTTCCTTATACCGCTATAGAGCACGCGCTCTGCGCTCGCGCACGCGCCGTACACAATCGTCTGCGTGCGCGGGAACGCAGCCTCACTCCGAGCTATTTATAATTAAAATACCTTTACAAGATGTACTTTCACCGCAGAATAAGGCAATCCGATGGAACTTCTCCCCTCAAGAGTGCGCTTACTCTTTTTGCCCCAATAAATAAACGCTCAATCGATGCGAGCAAGTCATGATTACTTCATACTTACTTTTGGAAAACAAGCTGCAAAGAAATTATTTTACTTCAATCATATCTCTCTTTTATGTTGAAGCAGAAATTAACATTCTGCTGCCTGGCAAAAAATATCTGTGCTGCAATAAGCAATATAGTCTCGGCAATCGGAGGAAGCATCGGGGATTTTTTAAATACTCCCGCTTACCTTATCAAACTTCAATAATGGCTTTGTACCATTGATTGATAGAATTAGCGCCCAGAGTGACTTTGCGTTTCTTTCTATTTTCTTATACCATTTCGTTTTCCTTCTTCCATTTCCCCGATATAGATTGGCTTATCGCGATTCACTTAACGCTTAATCTGGACTATTATATACCATTAAAAGAATTAAATGGGCTACAGTGAGCAATATATATATCACTTCATATTATATAGACGTGTATCTCGACTCGACGTTTATTCCATCACGCTTGGATTAATTAAAAAACTCCTATCAAAATGTCATCATCTTCGTCTACTTAGAAGATTTCGGCTTCACGAATTAAGTTTAATAAAGCAACAAAAAAAAATAAAAAAAATTGTTACGGAAATTTTAATGACTCACTCATTGGGGAAAATAGATAAGAGTTTGATGTAAGCAAACAGAAGAATAGTGCAACTGCTGCGGCAAATTTTTTCACCTAAAGATAAAGCCGCTAGGGATTTTTTTGGAGGTGGTTTTTTTGTCACGCATCTGTCGAGCTGTGGCCGTGATAAACAATGCTGAAAAGGCGGCTGCGAGAGATAAGGGTGAGAGGTGGCTAGTGTTGTTTCGCACAGCAGTCGTGTGTGTGTATAGCGCAAGGAACAACGGCGCGCGATCGGGGAATGGGGGCGAAACAAGCGAAGAATCGTGTTCACCTCGGGTGGCATCAAAGATGTCTGCGCCGCGGCAACGGACGTGATAAAAAGATATTGGGAGCCAGTGATCGCTCGATATCTGTCTCGGCGAGCTTGGGGAAGGACGACGAGGAGAGCGGGGGAGCGGAGAAACGAGAAAGAAGACAGGCAGGCAAGGAGGCAGGCAGTTTCCTTAAATTCTCCGGGGAAAATTCGCGGGGAAATTGGGTGGGGAACGTCGTCGAGCGGCGGAATGATTGCAAAGATTGAATGTACGACGATAAGGTCCTGAAGGAGGGCTTTCTCTTCCTCTTCTGCTTCTTCTTCATCGCCGGCTTTTTTACTCCGCCCCCCCCCCCACTCACTCTCTCTCTCTCTCTCTCCACTCGAGAGCGAGCGACGCGCTCGACGTATTTGCTACGCGCGTGTAATGGATGACACGTTCGCAATTGCCCGTATAAATTTTTTCCCACCTTCCGACTCCAGTGGCTCTTGAACCTCGAAGGAAGAAAGAGAGAGAGAGGGAGGGAGCAAGACGCACGCATACTAAAAATAATAGTATTTAAATCTCCCGTGAGATTGTCCTTTCGTGTCGAATATTCTGTTTTAGAAAGCAGTAATTTGACTCGCTTGTAATGTTAAACAGCCAGTTTTGCGCGATTTGCATGCACATGCATCTCTGTATAAGGATTTGTTTGGATCTTTTTTTTAATACTTTTCCTTCTACGTACCGTTACGACATTTATGGGCGTTAAACTGGCCGTATCAGCCTTTGTTTATTCCCTTGTTTTATGTCCAGCTTATTTGAATAAATGTGCTTGAAAACATGTATTAGGTGTGATAAAGCCGTTTTTCGCAGTCGTTGCACTATGGATTATTCATTAAAGTTTTTAAATGTCATGTAATTTATTGCCTATAGCATTGAATAACATTTAAACTTTTTATATCTGGCAAACATTTTCGGATTATTGGTTTAAAGAATTATTAAAGAAGTATAACGTACAAAAGAAAGTGTTGAAAAAGTTTTATTGAAGAAGTATAACTAGGTACTCGAATGATTCGTTAAAAACTAACTTGGAATTTAAAAAGTTTTCAACAAGAAAAATAGTAGTACAATTTATTAAAAAATAAATACATATATAGCAGTGAATTTACTTATTTCGATACTTTATTAAAAAGTCAGAAAAGGTCAGCAGGGAATTTCGCGTTCCCCTACACTTCAATGCATTTACAGGTCTGCGCAAGTGAACTGAAACCAAGAATTTTCGAGAATAAAGTTTTCCCTTTACATAGAGCGTAAGTCGATTGATCTGACAAAAAAATTTCAGCGGATATTCCCCAGTACTGTACGAAAGTTAAAGTTGCAATATTTTTTATCGCGCGAAGAATCAAAATTCTCGAAGCGCAAGAGATCGGGATCGGGAGGAAATATCGACGAGTGCGGCAACGATGCATTCAGAAAGAGAAAGAGAAAGAGAGAGAGAGAGAGCGGCAGAGAGAGGGGGGGGGGGGGGGGGGTTAGGCTCGCTCTCGAGTTTACCGGTATATATGCGCGTGGCCAGCCGACGGTGAATTGGAGCGAACCGAGGGAGAAAGAAGCAGCAGTGCAGTGCTCCAAGCGTATGCAGAGCTTTGTTATTCGAGAGCCGGTGGACTTTTGCGCTCCTCTCCCTCTCCCTCGCGCTACTTCCGCCGCGGTTATTTGCGCGCGACTCTTTTTCTCTCATAGTTGCAAAGTTTACTTTGTATCCGAAATCCGAGTAAGCCAGAAAAGTCGAGAGGTCGGGAGGAGGGGGGCGTTTGTCGCAAAAAGACAAACGCCAATCGTCGTGAAGGCGGCTGCCTCGTAGAAGGCACTTCCTTGTGTAGTTGAGCGTGCGGATGTACGCGTACTGCAGCCTTTAAAGAAACTCCGTCAAATATGGTTCGCACACAGTTCGTACCTTTTCCTCTACCTACGCCTTGTGAGTCAGTTATTACACGCGACTAAAACTCCAAGTGCCGAAAATTGCCTGCTCAAACTCGATATTTTCGAATTAACAAGATTATAGTTGAAAGAGGTAGTAGATATAGTAGGTCCTGTAAGTTTCATATGGTAAATAGCAACAAAATATTCACGTTAAGGCACATAGGAAATCTAATTTATTTTGTCAAGCTTCTTACACGCGCAGTTCCAATTCTGAAAAAAACGGCTTCTGTTTTGTCATAAAGGCGACAATTGAGTTATCAGTTATCTATGATATTGCTTCTAGAGGTCGTGCACAAAATGTTTAGAAAAAGGCAATAAACCAATGCTCCTATTGTTTCCACTGAAAATATCATTCGGATATCTTATATGTATAGAGCTGGATATGGCACTCAATTGAATCCCACGTCAAAATTCAATAAAATATTGTAATGGTCCTCGCGTGAAAAGACGCAATTTGTCATCGTTCACGGCGAACTTCTCAATTCATTAAGCAGGAACATCATTTTCGACGGTCGATATTTCCTTTGGAAATCAGTTTACATTAAGGGCAGTAGAGAAGGAAAGAGAAGGGGGGGGGGTGTATCTTTGTTCTGAAATGCTGGCTCCACTTCTGCCGAGAATAATAAGTCAAATCGAATGGAACAGCGGAAAAGCGACGAGTCTGCAAGTCGTTCGTTCTCGCGCATAGGCGGCTCCCTCCGCTAGCGATGCGAGGATATAAAGAGCGCGCGCCGCCATGCCGCACGGCATGCGCCAATAAGCCCTAAATCTTTGACGGCGGCGGTGGCGTGGGAGAGAGGCACTTGAGAAAGCAAAATATTCTTCACGTCCGATCGAACGCGCGATACGCGCGAGGCCGAGACTGCTTCTGGCGCGAGCGGCAGAGAGAGAGAGAGAGAGAGGGAGTCGAGTATACGCGAAGGGATATTCGATTTTACTGGATTTGCCCCTACCATCAGCAGCGCCTCGGCTTCGCCTAGATGGATCGCCCATTCCCTCTCACTCTACCCTCCAATCTTCTCCTTTCCCCATGCGGCCCATACGCGCACCATAAAAGAAGTCGACAGAGAGAGAGAGAGAGAGGGGGGGGGAGAGGAAAATTTTGCGTCTAGCGTCGGAGCAAGGGAGCCGAGATACTAGAATATTATACGAGTCTGCGCGTTGGTGGTCCGCGTGACTCGGTATGCGAGCCAGTGCCTAACCTGCGTCGATATGCAGACACTGTCCGTCTCCGCGTGATCCTCTTTCCTCCTTGCGTCGCCTCTTTCTCTCTCTCTCTCTCTCTCAGCCCATGTAACAGTAGCATCCTGCCCGCCGTCAGTATAGCGCGCCGCAAATTCTACGGGAAATTTAAATTCCGCGCGACTCCGTCTCTCGCTCGCTCTTGTCTCTCACCCTGCGCGAGGATCCCGCGTCATTTCCGAGGGCTTAAACGGATTTCGATCGGGGCGCGTCACCCCCTTTTCTCCCTTTCTCTCCTCAAATCGTCGTCATTCCTCGAGAAAGCTAATCGCCGAGCTACAGCCATTGCTTTTTGAAATTAACGGAGACTCCGGCTTTTTCTCTCGTTTTGTTCCATCGCGACTCTCTTCCATCGAGTCTGTTCTATCGAGTCTTTGGCCGCAGCTTGAAAATATAGTTATTATACGAGGCACTAGCCTCTTCAGCAGCGGCGATCGAATTTTAACGGGCTCCGGGACTTTTATTCGCAATGAAAGTGGACTGGAACACATTGTTATTAAGTATCAGCAGTTATACGCTCAGGCTTTCGTGCGTATCGCGCGAAAAAAGACTGTGGGCGCGACGCCGGAGGCACGAAATCGGAATAGCGCCGCGTTGCAATCTCCATGAAAATTTCGTCGTAAGCGGCCATTACCGTGTAAAGCGATAAGTTTGATTTTTTACAGGTCTAGTGAGCCCTGCGCAGCGCTGCCATGGCGTGCGAACATACTCCCACGTTTGCGCACGCACTCGATGCTTTCCGCGCCGTAAAGTATAGCGAGCGGCGCGCTCTTCCACAGCGAATGATGTTTCTGTCCTTTATGGGCACTTGATACTCTGATATGTGCGCTGTTACCCGTTATTGGCTAAAATACGTAAGGAGGATGGAGCCCTTAGATTGAAAACCCATGACGCCCAATCTCCGTCTCTGACTCGCCCAATAAGGACTCTTCATTCATTATGCTTACGTCAGTGAATCTCATCTTTCTTGGATTGATATTATCACTGGACACCTCGCAGCTAGATAAGACCCCTCGAGCTGCTCCCACGATATGCGAGAATCCTCATTTTTGTGACAATATACTTTTTACTCAAAAACATTATACATTACTCAAACTAAAAAAATTCCGACCTCAACTTTATATAAAAACTGTATTTCTATTTGAAAAATCATCAACAAAACCAATTAGATGTAGAGAGAATTAATTTATTTTATTTTTACCAAATTATCGTCTAGGATAAAATAAATACTCAAGATTTTGATGCATGTTTTATCACGAATTTGGGTGTTCAATAACTTTGAAACAAGTTCTTTTTTGTTTCTTTTTTTCGATACTTAGAATCTTTACGTACAAGAACCTAATAGTAGACACGGTAATGGAAAATTAAAAGTACAAATATTCTCAATTTTATAAACTTTCAAAAAATAATGCGATTTTCGTAATATAATACCCGTAACGAAGTAATCATCAACTCAATATCATTGTACACTTGATTTTATTAAGTTATTATAATATTAGGGTGATAATTATTATACTTAATTTCCGCAAAATGTTTCTCATTTAGATCATAAGAGGATTTTTGAAAAATTAAAAAATTTCTAGTATAATGGTAACGCTACTTTAATTGAGAAAATGAGACAAACAATGTTCACGAGAAAAATAATTACTGAACTGTAATAGATTTGGATTATGCAAGTCCAATAAATTTCCAGTCCAATGAATTGTCTTGAATTTGAAATCTCATATAGAAATATTGGATTGGCCACGTACAGAAACATAATATGTAATCAATGATGTATTAAAAGAAATAAGAATACTATAATGTTAGAAGATACAATGTTATTAAATACCTAAAATATAATATAAAAAACGAAATGAAGTAAAACCCTAAAATAAATTGTTGAATGTTTCACTTAGGAATAAATGAAGCGACAATTGTAACGACAAAGACGCCAACAAAGGAAATGGAATTTCCGAAAAGGAAGATTACACTTGACCACTAATGAGTTAATTAATCGGGTTGTACGTCTTTTCGTTTAACAATTTAACGTTCTCGGTTAATTGCTTTTCGCCTTTAAGATTGAAAAAATTCTCGACTTTGTTCGAGTACTTTTTCCTTTAATTCTTTTTTTTTCGAAATTTCTTCAGGAACTAAATGACATCTCTCACGAATCCCACCTCGAGGTTTTCCCTGGAGGCTTCTTTGTTCCTTTAAGAGGTACCAAGGGAAACGGTCGACGATCAGTGCCGGGGGCACAGGGTTGTAAGTGAAGTTTCGCGTAGACAGAAACTAACAATTGCAAAAGAGAATAGGAAGGAAATAATGAAAAATCAAGAGTTGAGAGTAGAAGATCATAAATTTACTTGGAAAGATTTTTATAACAATAATTATATTGCAACGCCTATTTTAACGTTTTATTCAAAGCCTAAAGAATCACGCGAAAAAACTAGCTTATATATAATAGATATGAATGTTTGCTCAAAAATAAAATAGTGATATTTTATATGAGAGGAAATTCATCTACATGAAAAAGTATATAAATATTTTCAATTTAGTGAATAAATAAAAAATTTAAATAAAATATAATAAAAACGATGCTTTTTCCCATTTTGAAAAGGCAATCTATATGTACATACATAATAGTAGGAGAAATAGTAAAATAAAAAGCCATATAGATAAGGCAATAAAATATGCAGAAAGGTGGGGAAAGCTAAGGAAAAAGTTATTTTGCGAATTTACGATACGATGTTTTTGGCGGATAGTAACGACATAACGTACATGAAAGCGCGCGGATAGGGCAAAAAAGAAAGAGGGGAAAAGAGGATGGACGAGAGAGAGGGAGAGGAGAGAGGGAGTGGGAAGCTCTCGCCGGCGGGCAAAGGATACATATTTTACGGAGCAATCACCACAAGCCCTTATCTACAGTTTGTTCAGCTCTTTCGGTGCGGACGGCCAGTTGAAACACGCGTGTCGTCGCGCTGACATTCCAACGGGACGGCGGGGGTGGCGCGCGCAGTCGGACGGCTCATAAAATACGCGTCTCGATTAATGAATCGTTGCCGCGCAGCGAGCTACCGACCAGCGAAAGTGCATTAAAAATTTCATTTCTTTTCCTGTAAAAGCTTCGATATTTTACACAGCGCCGAGCATCGAGAGCCGCTCGGACTGGGAGAGGGACTTTAACGAAGCGTCAAAGTGTGTTTCAAATATCGAAGAGCAGCGAGCCATGAAGCGAACCTTTCACGGCTTTTTCATACGACTAAGATTGATGTGTGTGGGAGCGTGTCCGTGTGCAGTTTTGCGTAATGGAATCGGGATGTGAGCAGCGACACGGCAGGCTACGCCGGCGACGACGAGAACCTCGTTGATAGAGCGGCTTCTTCACGTTTGCCGAATGGACGTTTGCTCTCCCCCCACCCCACGCCACCTCTCCGCCCTCGAGAGGATGTCAATCGACTGCTTGACAAATATACCGCTTTATTATTTCATGCTCGATAAGTCTTTCGTACCCATTCACCGGAGCTCGCCCATTGACTCTTGCTTATATTCTTCTTCTTCAATTCTTTTTCGACATCGCTATATATTTTTATATAAGTAAACAAGCTCAAAGTAATTAATACTTTAATCTTAGGCTGAGTGAATAATGGAATTTTAAAAGTTTTAAAAGCAAACTTACACGAGGAAACCCCCTTTCAACTTTTAATGTGAAACAGAACAATGCTTTATTTCACGTGTAATGAGCTTTGCAATATCGGATTTGGCGGAATTAAAAGTATACCAAATGGAAATGTAGTAATTATAATTATTGCATTAATATTAAAAAATTAATTTTAGTCATTTCTATTCATGGCCAGCAATGCCACAGAGTACAGGGATTCTCTAATAATTTTGTTAAGGAAGTCCTGTAAAGGGGGGAGTGGGGCAAATTCGTACACCTTTCTTTCAAAGCAGTATATCTTTTTCAGTACGAAAGTAATTGACTCTACTGTTCTAGCTTGTTATGGGCCCTTTATTATTTGTTAATTATTAAACTGTATACAATTGAAGTAAAAGTCGCCTTTTTACGACATAGCCCGAACCGCGGGGTAAATTCATACAAGTAGTGTAGCTAATTCGTACACTTTTTTCCAGAGCAGTTATCTTCTTCGGTACTAAAATAATTAAGTCTACTGAGGTATTAATACTAAATTAAGTGTTATAACTGCCTCAAAAACTTGTTATGGACCCTTTATTTTTGTCAATCATTTATCTGTACTGAATTGAAAGAAAAAATTGTTTTATACGAAATTGCTCCAATCCCGAAGCTATTTCGCGGCTATTCCATACATGTATTTTAAAATTTTCTAAATCATCATACAATTATACGTATACGAATTTGTCCCGACAGAATTGTACGAAAATGTTCCAAATTGATGAAAATCGTACGATTGCAAATACTTATCTGAAATTTGATGTATCGAGATCTCCCAGGTGTACAAATTTTTGTTTTCAAATGTACTAAAAAAATTTTACCACCTGATTAAACATTTTGTACACATAAAATTGTCACATGAACTTTCGCGTAGCTCCAATTTTTCAGAACGAGCTTCGAACAATAACAGAGTAGCCGTTACAAATTCAAATTCTCGAATAATGTCATGAAGTTGTGTACAAAAATTAAACTGGCGTGTACGAAATTTACGTTAAAGATTCGGTCACCTGGCAAGGAAAAAAATTGAGAAAATTGATTATGATTATATATAATAGTACATTATAATCATTTGTACAAACTTGTAAATATACCGTTGCGTAAGCGTTCCCGAGTAACGTGTTGGGATAGAAAAATTTAAAGTTTTTCAGATACATGTTTTGGATTTTATTTTTCTACATCTCTACAAGATATAATGTAAGAGATGTATGAAAAAAAAGTCTTCCTCAAATTTGAATGATAATTTGAAGAAGGGTGGTGGATAAATTTCCTCTAAAAGAAGAGAGAAAAGCAACATTTTGATATATGCAATGTTATGAAAGTTGAATGGAGAAACATCGGTGAGGAGTGAAAGTTGGTAACGGAAAGATGTTTACTTCGCATGAAGGCAGGTCGACTATTCTCGGAGAAAGGCGGCGTCAATTTCATTAGAGCTCGTTCATTTAAATCAAACCAATCTGATAATGCTAGTGCAGCGCACACAGCTCGCAGTGCGCATCCATTCTCTCTGCTCTCTGGTGCAACACACCGCGGGAGCCTGCAGACTCGGTGAGTCCATGATGTGCTCGCGCGCTCGGCAATGTTATCTATTCAAATTAGTTCCGGCAGCTCGTGGAAATCAAAGTTTGCGTGCATTTTGTCCGTGCATAAGGGACCGTGTGGAATTGTGCGAGCGCGTGCGCGCCAGCAATGGAAGGCGACTAGTGGCCGCGTCGAGCGGGGGCGGAGAGCCAAGCGAGCGAGAGAAGCCGAATGAGAAACAAACTCGCGTTATAGCCGCCGTCAAGTACAGAGAAAGAGAGAGAGAGAGAGAGAAAGCAAACATTAATGCGCCGCGTACGTTTTCGGCACTTACGCGAGCGAGAAAGAGGGACGAGGGACGGGACGCAGCCTGTATTCAGCCTGAACTTAATCGGTCATTTAATTATTTAGCGCTAAATCAGTCGTACCCCAGCCCTCCCCGGTAGACTTTTAATTAATCTTCCCCTGCGTCGGCTCTATATCCCTCCCAGGACGCCTGTCGTTGTCTTATCTGCCTGCGGGGCTGAGGCGCGGCTATAGTTGTTGCTCGGCCGCGTGCAAACTTTTCCCGCGCGCCGGTAAAAAAGGGAAACGAGTGGAGCCCTTTGATAAATCGTTAATGAGTCGAGATTTTTAATTAGCATAGCTGCGCACACGCGAGGAGTAGTTGGCGAAGCTTTCAAGAATGCGGCCCCCGACGCTTCCTCCGCAAGCGCGGCTGATTGATGAAGCGCGTGTAGCCGCGGAGGAAAGGAAAACAGCAGCTCGGGGAATGAAATTTCTTTTTTCAATTTGAAATTAGAGCCTCGGACACTTTGCACCGAGCGGTGATGAATTATTATTAATGAACGCGATGCGCCAATCTTGTTGGCCCCCTTCTAAGATTGATGCCTCTCTGCAGGCCCGTTTAGCACACTGCAGCTTTAAATAACAACGAAAAGGTAGTATCAATCACTTTGATTATAAATTCTCTGCTGCTGTTATAAAGGCCTATCAGTAAGTGGCCGGGCTTTAAGTAGAAAGATCGCGGCTGGCTTGATCAGACTTGTTGATTTTTTCGGGAGCGCTCATTTTCTTCCAAGAGTAGTTCGGAACTCTCGGAAAAGTAAATTAACTCTCGTCGAAAGAGGGAGTTTAAAAATGTTGGCGAAAATGTGTCCGTGGGGAGGAGCCAGCGCAACGGCGAAAGTAAAAAGCTCGGGGCGGATATATTTGGTGCGTGGGGCAGTTTCGCCGGGGTGCGCGAGATCGGGGCTTAAAGCTCCACTTTTTCTCCTCTGTGTTTAAAGCTCTCGGGAGCGCCTTGTATCGCCGAAAGCTCTCGCGGCACGTAACGCGTAGCCCCGGCCGGCGTCGCTCTAGGTGCTGACCATGTAAAATGCATGAAAGTCGTGTAGGCTCCCGGTGCCGGCAGGCTATAACCTGAATGCGGGAATTAAAACGCAATTTCCCGCACAAAGGGGACAGTTTATGCCAAGCTTCTCTCTCTCTCTTTCTCTCTCTCTCTCTCTTTCGCTCCCCACTTGCGCCCTCGCTCCCTTTTCTTTTAGCACCGGGCTGCTCCCTCCCCCTACCCTCTGGCGTCTGCTTAATGAAGCTTTCCCGCGAGGGGATTCTTTTTTGTTTGCTCCTCCCAGCCCACTCTCGCTTTTGCACCACCGCGGCAACACGCTGTTTGCAAGCACGGCCTCGTGTTATTCCGCGCATTTTCCAATTCCTTTTTTCCTCTTTCTCTTCCTCTGTAAGCTCTCTCTCTCTCTCTCTCTCTCTCTCTCTCTCTCTCACTCTCGCCCTCCGCCTATACCCGCGTCTGTCTGACAAACTCGTTGGGCTAATTTGTTCGATGCCCCAGCGGCGTCAAAGAGAATTCCGCACACATGCGCGCCCGGAGAAATGCCGAGCGCGCAAACAATCCCTCGTACAGTTAGGAAAGCAGCCATAAAAATTGCACTGCTGCTCAGGTAACTAGTGGCCGATCGCCAAGCGAGAAATAGAGAAATAGCAGAACGCGGAAAGGTGAAGAAAGCTCATTTCCCCCAGCGACGAAATAAATCAAGCGAGAGGGTAGAAACAGTCGAGTAAAAGCGCAAGCGCCAACGCTCCCGCATTGTCTTAGAATATAAGGGTCGGCGCGCGGAATAAGTTCGTCGGTACGTGTCACGACGCTTTCGCGCGCTTTCGCACCCACCCGTGCTAGCTTGCTCGCTTGCTTTTCCTTCCCTCTCTCCCTCTCGCACTATTTGCGGCCCGTGTGGCCGTAAAAGCGGCGGCAGCGTAAATCTCTCCTCGACATAAATTCCTTTATCGCCGCGCGCATTTTTCCTTCGTCCCTCGAATTTCCAGATTTCTCGGGGCGCCGAGCGGAAGATCGAGCGAGCTGGGAGAAGCAAAAAAAACAAAGGACGAGCTAGTGCCACTGCCGCCGCAGCTAGCGCTTTGGGAACCCGATTCCCAACCTAACGTCCCGTTAGAGATAGACTAAGTGCAGATGGAGGAACATTTTATTTGAAATTAATTCGATAAGGACGTGATATATATATTTTTGGTATTCCCTCGCCCACACGTGTGAAAAACATGACCGATATTTTTATTCGATGTAACATCCGAGTCTCGAATTACCTTTTATTTGGATTGAATAAAGAGTCTTTTTTCCGAATCTCACATTATTTTATTTATTTTTGAATGAACTTGGTAAACAATTTATATAACATTATAAAATTATAGAGAGAGAAAATTTGTTCAAATTCTCTACAGCAATAGAATTTCTTTTGATATTTTATGCATCGAACCGCGAGTATACAATATCGGGTACATGTATTCCGACTGTGATTCCGTATTTCCACATTTCGTCCGATTGGAATGTATCTTTGAAAAAATGTTGCACAGACAAAGAGAGAAAGCTCGCGAGGGTTCGAAAAGGGCAGCTGGCTTGGCGAGAGACGTGGAAGGATGGGTTGAGCTGCGGGGGAGAAAGAGAAGTCACAGAGGTGCGCGAGTCGAGTGGGGGCTCTTTGACAATGGGTCGCGTAAAAGAGGTACGACGCCGAGGCGGGAGAAAATTCGTTGATGCGCGCGGCGGGCGGGGAGGAATTTATGGAGGCTCCGGGCTCGTAAGAACGGGGGGGCGGCGCCGCGGCGGCTCGAAGGGCGCCTCCGCGTTTACGGCCGCGAGCTGCGCTGTGCTTCCTTCCGATTTGCATAACGGGCTTCGGCTAACCGCTCCACCCTTTCCAGCCGCAGCGCTCGCTGCGAGCCGATGCCTCGTGCACGTCGCGCGGCCGGGATCGTCCCGGCGACGAGAGCCTGGCAAACAATGTGTCAACGCCCGCGACGTCGGTAAATAAAACGATATTGCGAGGCGAGGGAGGCCAGAGAAGGCCGCAGCGAAAACTTTGAGGGGCTTGCGCGCGACTCCTTCCTCTCCGGCCCGCGCTATTTTTCCACTTTCTCCCAGCTGGAATATGGGAGAGGAAAAAGGATTTATTTGACGGAGTGACGCCTGCGTAACGCGAGGTGTGGATATTGCTCTCCGAAATATGAAGCGATGGGGAGGCCGACAAAAAGGAATTGCAGAGAGAAAATAGTGGAACAAACAGAGATACGGTCCGACAAACAAAAGCGAGGGGGAAATATTGCATAAGCCATGGAAATGTCACTGGGCGAAAATCAAATCGACGGGTGTGTACGCCGAAATTCTCCTGCATGCGCGTCGAATATTCGGCAAGCATATCGTCATTTAAATGTAAGATCGAGCGAGGCGCGCTCTGCAATCGCAAATTACAATCTGAATGCTGTCCCGAATTCGGCTTCGATATTCGCTCGCTCGTTGCCATTCCACAGTGCGGCGAAAACCTCGGGAAAGCAAGGCAGAGAGGAGAAGAAGGGAACAGCCGAATAAATCAGTGGAAGTACAAACCGACGACGAGTAGAGCCTGCGACGAAAAGGGAATGTCGTAATTGAATGGAAAAAGTGAGAAGAAGCTCGACGGTGGGACGGGGGAGGCCAGCTGCCGGAGAAACCCGTGGGAGAGAAGCTGGCCGAAGATTGTTAGTGGACATTCAGAACTTCCCACTCGCGGGTATTGCTTCCTCCTCCAAGTTTTCGCGATCTTTTCAGGCGTTTCGCGCTGGAAACCACCCTCCTGTGCTCTCTCTCTCTGCGCGCAGGGAACTTTCTCCTTTCTTTACTCCGCAACCTTCCTCCGTTCTTAAACACACTCGCTGCCTCCAATTTTCCTTTTCCTATGCGAAACGCAGCCTCCCGCATCCCTCTCTTCTTTTCTTTTCTCCATTTTTCGAGCGCCAGACTATTTCGAGCAACAATATTTACTTTTATCTGTTTGTACGCACCTTTAACCGCGCCATCTCCTATCGTGTATACGCACCCGCGGTGAAACATAACAGAAGTCAGGAAAGGGGCTTTAGTCGTGGAAACAAGTTGAGTGTGTGTATGTGTGTGTGTGTGTGGGGGGGGGGAGACTTTGGCCGAAGATAAGTAAATCGCTCGTGTAAAAATTAACTTGGTCGGGCATAAAATTTAATGAGCTTTCACGAGAGGGTGCTTAGAAAAAACTTGCGCGCACTCGTAAAATCTCGCACCGTACTGTTTTATTAAACTTTGCGAATGGCTATCGGAAACGAAACTGTTCTTCTCCACACATTACTGTTATGTTTGTTGAAACTTTAGTTTATTATAAAATGTAAAAACTTTACATTTTCCCCTGAAAAAGAGTTTGACCTGTTTTTCACACAAAAATTTGCAATGTGTTTCTAGAGATATTTGCTGAACAAAAGCAACGACATTTAAAAGAGTATTTTTATCGGAACGTGGCAGCGTATATGTATTTTGCAAAAAGATTTTTGAGAAAAGGAAAATACTTAATTTCGCTCGGAAAATGTAAAGCACATGAATTCTCTAATCTATATACTTGGCCCCTTTTTGGGCAGTTTGCATATTTTAGCGTAGTTTTCAAGTTACTGCTAGGAAACGTAATAATAATTTTCTACTATTGTATAGTATGGTGAAATTTATCATATAACGTAAGAACATTATTGTTAAGCTTGGTAGATTTTATGGTGCAAGTTTGCATAAATTTCTGGCGAATCCACGAGATTTTTTCGCCCGCTCGTATTAAAGTCTAAAGTCGTAAGTCGCGCATAACCAATGCGCCGGGAATAAATAACATCCCAGTGGAATATCAACTTATCTTAATTATCCCACTTCTTTATTGGCGAAAATAATAAATTCCAGAGGAATTCGTTAGAGGGAAATTATGCCAGTGTAAAATCTTTATTTCGCATCTTGATCACCGGCCCGGCTGGCGTTTATCGGGGGTCTTTCTCTCTCCCTCTCTCTCTCTCTCTCTCTCTATTCTCGGCCTCGTTCTTACGGGCCAGGCGGGAGAAGAGTGGGATGATACACGTCCTCGTATTACTCTTTTCGGCTCCAGCCCTCGCAGCTGCGATTAGGTAGTCGAGAAAAAAGGAGTGTTCCGGACTTGGGGTGGCGCGATAAGCAGATTATCCATCATGAGGCTGTCGTATATATATATGTGTGTGTGTGTGGTAAGGTATAGGTAAGTATAGCGCCGAAGAAAAAGTGTGAAGCGAGGTGCCGGAGCTGGAACTGAAGTACTCTCGTCGGGCAACTTGTCATAATATTAATGCGCGTCGCGGCGCGCCTAGGCCTCCTATTTATAACTCCCCCGCGAGCCGCGAATATCTTATTCCCTCACTCGCTGACGAGCAGCTCTCCTTTATACCTCGGGAACATCACGCGCGATTGAAAGATGAATGTACTCGAGGGAGCGATCAGCTGCGATCGCCATATATTGCGTTGCCCCTCTCTCTTTTTTCGCTCCTCGTCTCTCCGAAACCTCAGCGGCCATTTGTCGAAGATGCGAGATACGCGGAAACGCACTCGGCTGCGGCCCTGCCGAGGGGTAGAAATTTATAGACATGCGCGTGCTCGCCCAGCGAAAGATATACCTCGAAATAGTTTTGCGACAATTTGTTCAGAGGGGGCGGAGGAATTCGGCCGCCGCCGTCGCATTCTTGCATGCGGTGATAAATTTGGAGTAATTCAATTGTTTTAGGACGTGAGAAGCCAAGTGCGAGCCGAGCAAACGGGAAAAATACGACTTCTTGCTTGCGGCCGATATTCTAACTTTTTCCCATCCTCCGCGTGCCGCGCTTCTTTTACATTCAAATTGTTTAAGACTTTTGCATATTTATCAATTCAAAATCTTACCGGTATATATAAAGCTCCAAGTTTATTATTTCTCCCTTTTATGTTCTCGTAAATCGGAGGGAGCGAGGCCAAAGGCTAACTATCTATATAATAATAATAATAATAATATATTTTTTTCGGACTGTGCCAAAAAGAGTTACATTGTTATTGTGTTTATACATATTAATACTGGTACGCACAAACATTGGAGAAAACAAGACGTTACATGAATATCGCATGATAAATATAATTAACGTTACAAGTACGACACTGTCTAACCACTAGTCAAGAGTTTAATACTGAAGTAAAATATCATAGAGAAGTCATCATGATGCTCAGTCAAGAGTGAAAAAATAGTCAGATAGAGCAGATTTAAAGCGGCTTATATACGGCTGTACATATAGCTTATTCTTATATTAGCTCTTAGAAAAGATTTTTTCTTCTTCAAATCTACGGGGAAATATGGGCAAATGGCTTGATACGAGAGATCTTTTTGGCGAAAGGCGAAAATAATGATGACGCGGCGCCTGAAGGTGGCTCGAATTTTGGCCTTATGAGATTTTGATATAGGTTTCCCGCTCCCGGAGTCTTATTTTCATTAATGCAGCAGGGATTCCTTGAAAAGTTTATGAGCATTTCGCTGATATGGCTCTCGAGCAATTAAGATCCGCGGCCGAGGGATGCGGAGACGACGGCGGCGGCGTATTTCGCGCAGACGGAACAAGAACGCGCGCGAGGCGCGGCTGCAGCTAGCTCGAGGAGGGTGCAAGTCGCGCCGGGGCGGCATTTGCGAATTACTTGAAATCCTGACGCTTCCGACTTGGCGCCTCGAGAATGCTCGACCGCATGCTGGAATTTTCAATATTGTGCCTGGAGATTGCCCTGATTAACGAGGCGATCCGTATGGCTACCTCCTGCCGCGCATTTAAATATCCTTGCACGATGTATAAACAATGCTGCATTCCTCCAATTGCCCATATTTTCCAAATGCACTTGTATTAAATTACATTGTAGCGAAATTAAGCTTACATTGATGTATAAAAACGATATTACTTTCAAGTGATTTTACCAGTGCTAAAATAATTTCAGTTAGTATATAAAGGGAAATAGAATTGAAAGCCACTGTGAGTCATGAAAATCGGGGGGAAAAACGTTTGCATTGGCGATTAACTATGTGGAATGTCAACGAGGGTCGATACCTACTATTGGGCGTTCGTGTCGTGCAAAACCAGGCGCGTAGCTGTTTCGCTTCGATAAACTGATTCGGACATTTCCGCACTATATGAAGCGGGCCGGCAATTGAAAGGTGTTCGATTTGTGCCGAATCCTGTTTTTCGCCGCATTTCTAGTTTCAGCGCGAGATAGCGTGGGTAAACGATAAACCTACAGATTCATCAGTTGGCTGTTACGGCGCCAGTCGTGTAAAGTATGCTGCGGAATGTGTGGGGCGTTAATAATATCGCCGACAGTTGCTCTCAAAGCGTACTTGCAAGCGCATTTTTTGATGCGATGCTTTTAATAACGAGTCTGTGAAAGATACTTTTCGCGTCAAAGAGAGATGAGCAAAAGAGCGAGAAAAAGCAGCGGAAAAATGCATGCATGAAGCGAGACGAAGCTGTGGGGGAGGAAAAAGAAGTAGCGAAACTCGCTTGCGGAGGGAAGGAAAGAGGGAAGGAAGTCACAGTCTCGGTTGGAAATGGCGCGAAAACGAATTCTACACGTTCGAGCAAGTTAATTAGTAGCAGTGAAAACAGTCGCGTCTGGCTTGGCAGGAAGTTCAGAACTCGGCAAGTAGCCCCGGTATGAAAACACCGTTCAGTTGCCGCCTCCGTAACTTTCTTAGTACGCTTTCGCTTTTGCTCGCCTACGCGCCAAGGAAAAATGTCTGCCAAACGTAAAGAGATAATTAAACGGACCGACACTCATTACTCTTTCCTTCCGCCCTCGCGAAATACCGAACACTTTTAAACTTTCATACCTCGAAAATATTAATGCATCCAGCTGATATATATACCTTTCTCCGATAAGTCTATACACTCTTTCCTATAGTTCTTCCTCCGAAAAACTTTTCTTTTTTCTTCATACTTAATAAATTACCTAATGCCAGTTAATTGTCAAAGATATAATGTAGAAAGTTGTGTACATTGTTTAGTTAATTGGATACTTAATAAGTTTAATAAATTAGCAAAATCTCGGTTTGAAGATAATTAATTTTCTTTACGGGTTAAAAAGTTGTAGTACTTAGTAGAAATGTATGTAAACTTTCCCCATAAAGTCTCTGCAGATGACGTTACGTTGAAACTTTTAGAGCGCCTGTCTATATACAGCCGTAAATTTTTATGCTAAGTAGGGCTCATGTACATGAGAAATCTGGCCCGCAGCAATAAGAGCTAATTCTAGTTTTATCAGTTAAAAGTAAGCCATATAGCTGTAAAAGCGCAAGCGAGAAATATTTCGGAAAACATAAAACAGCGCTGTTTGTCGAGTTTGGAAGTATCCGGGATTTCGAGATCGGCACAGAAAGGCGAGCAGCACATCAGGGGGGAGAGAAAAAGGAAAAATAATTTGGGGGGAGGGCGAATTTTGGAAAGGGCTACCACCCGGGATTATTATTCTTTGGCGGGCACGGGGCGCGAGCAAACTTTCGAAAGCGGAAGCGACTCTCTGGGCGGAAGCGATGAACGATAGTTCGGCAACAATGGCAGTCAATCAGGGCGAGCTGCGCGCATGCGGCAGAGTGATGGCATTCAGCGCTTGCCACCGCCGCCGTTCGAATCGGCTCTCGATTATATATCCGGCGGAGGGTAGAGAGGGCCGGTCAGCAGATATGTACGCCAAGTTGCACGGCCGGCGCGGCGCTTCCCTCTGGCTTTCAGCGGTGCGACCGCGCGCGCACGACCTTTTGCTATAACGCCGACAACGACGTTACGCTCGTAATACGGCCCGATTAAGATGCAAATTTCGCGCGGCGGCCTGCGTCGGCGCGCCTCGCCTCGCACGCTCGCGCGGCCCTACAATTTAACCAGTTAACCGGGCTTATATTAAATAAAATGCCGCTCCGAACCCGGCTATATGCGCGAGCTTCGCTCTCTCGCGCGCGTACTTCGAGTCTTGCAGCCTAATTCTCGCTTTAGAGATTGTTATTAAATTTCCACCGTTCGTGCTTTCTTCCACTTTAGCAGGCCTGCCTCTTTTTGCACTCTTACTCTCTCCCACTCCCTTTTTTGCGTTTCTTTCATTGTTTCTTTCGCGCCCGAATTTCCAGCAAAACCTTTTTTCTTAATCGCATTTAGCGTAAACGAAATTTTCGGTGCGGCCAGCCGGCCTGCTCGCTCAAACGCTGCAATTAAACTAAATGCGATTTGCATTCTCAACCCGTCGCGTAAAAATCTTAAAACTTTATTTTTTCTCCCCTTTATTTCGCTAATATTGCACGGAGAGAAATTGCCTAGTAAATTTTACAAGGTACCATAGTAATTCTCTCACAGACTGCCCACATTAGCA